>CM062818.1:520280756-520472013 GCA_031772625.1 Pinus tabuliformis
TATTAATTAATTTCACATGATATACAATGCTGGTTATGAATCTCATTCATGTAAATTGTTGTATTACAGTAATATTGTCATGGAAATTTTTTGTCTATTGTCATGTAAATTGTTGTATTACAGTAATATGCAATGTAAAAAAACACAAAGAACATGTTAAAATGTAAAAATATTTTGCTAAGATTGATTGTTGTCATCTTCCAATCATCCAATATTAATTTATTCTGAATTAAATTTAATAATAGTTGAGTTGATGAATCAATGAATGAATGAAGCAAAAAAACACAAAGACTATATCCTCCCTCAGCTGGTTGTGGCCACATCCGGTCATTGAAAATATAAATGATGTGTTATTACAGTAATATGCAATTAAAAAAACACAAAGAACATGTTAAAATGTAAAAATATTTTGCTAAGATTGATCGCTATCATCTTCCAATCATCCAATATTAATTTATTCTAAATTAAATTAAATAATAGTTGAGTTGATGAATCAATGAAGCAAAAAAACACAAAGACTACATCCTCCCTGCGCTGGTTGTGGCCACATCCGGTCATTGAAAATATAAATGATGTGTCCTAAATTGGCCACGCAACCCACACATTGAGGTGTAACTTAATTATGCACGTCAATTGGTAAAGCAATAGCACACTCCCAATGTAGCATTTCAGTGTATGTATCTGAAACTAGGGAAAATTGGGAAAAAAAAAAAAAGAAATACCACCTCCGGAACTTCATAGCTTTCAGGCATAACATAGGAAGAAACACAAATGAGTAACTGATTCAATATACAATTTGTCATTTAACTTCACTGGATAATAAGCACCATGTTTAATCAATCTATGGAACCTTTCGCATTCGCAATCAGCAGCTGTAGATACGAAATTATTGCTCATGTGAGGTTGCATTTGCTGTATTCAATGATATAATTTGAACCAAACACGGTACTTTTTAAGATGGAGCAAAACTATAAATACAAAAGGTGGTATTGTTATAATTGTTGTATTACAGTAATATGAAATGTTGATATTCATTTTTTTAAATTCATTTAAATCATTTTATTTATTATAAAATTCACATATTGTTAAATTTTAAATCAATCCAAAAATTTTTATATTCAAATAACATTTTATTTATCTATGGTAAATGAGGATTAATAATTGACTCTTTTAACAAAAATTTCAATCCTGAATTTACCTATATAAAAATTTCTCAACTGTGATGGTACACTTTCCAAATATTAATTTATACTATTATAAATTAACAAATAATACTATTATAAATTAACAAATATGAAGTTGCTTAACCAATGAATGAATGAAGTAAAAAAAAACACAAAGGTGAAGTTGAGCAATCAATGAATGAAATAAATAAAAAAACACAAAGAACATGTTAAAATGTAAAAATATTTTGCTAAAATTGATCGCTATCAACAAATAATACTATCCATGACACTTTCGAAATATTAATTTATACTATTATAAATTAACAAATAATACTATTATAAATTGACAAATATGAAGTTGCTTAACCAATGAATGAATGAAGTAAAAAAAAACACAAAGGTGAAGTTGACCAATCAATGAATGAAATAAATAAAAAAACACAAAGAACATGTTAAAATGTAAAAATATTTTGCTAAAATTGATCGCTATCATCTTACAATCATCCAATATTAATTTATTCTAAATTAAATTAAAGAATATTTCAGTTGATGAATCAATGAATGAATGAAGCAAGAAAAAACCAAAGACTATATCCGCCCTGAGCTGGTTGTGGCCACATCTGACGGTCATTGAAAATATAAATGATGTGTCCTAAATTGGCCACGCAAACCACACATTAAGGCATAACTTAATTATGGACGTCAATTGGTAAAGCAATAGCACACTCCCTATTTGAAATCAATGAATACTCACAAATGTATTGCAAGCTTCGGCACACAATTAGAAATGGGGCATAGTCCTAGGTAACATATACTCATTCCAAGTAACAGGCTTCCATGAGTCCCTGAAGACGACTTACTCCTCTTGTCATACCTCATTTTGGTAAGTCCATGTGAATTAATACCTCATTTTGGCATGTTTTTTTTTTTCTCGTTAAGACTAATTCTATTAAGCAGTAAAATATTGTACAAGAGGATACATTCCAGAGAAGCAAGAAACCGGAAATCGGAAATGATAGGACTATCAACCTCGGTTCCGGGAAAAGAGTGAGGCAAGCAGGGAGCTACAACTAGACACTAAAGCATGAGAAGCAATGAGTGCTATCCTAAAAGAGTAGGGGATTCAACACGAAGCTTTTTCCCTTTCCTTTTTTTAACTTCAACCCAGCCACTTTGGGGTGGATGGGCGATTACAACTTGCAGAGTGGGGTCCTCCACGGGGGGGCTCTCCTTTTCTGAGTCCGAGGAAGAGGACAAATGGACACGTTTCTGAGCAATAGCTGTATCAGGAGAAGGTTCCCGACCATCGGTGGAAGGGGCCACAGAGTGAGGGGCCTGAAACAATTCTTCATCGCTATCCTCATCTTCAGAACTGGAGGAAGCAAAATCCCCGACTGGAGGGGGAGAGCATGGAGCCCATCGTTTGGACTTGGGCTTGGATTCGTTGGCCTTGTTCTTTTTTGCCGGGCGAGATGGACAAGTATTCTGCAAATGCCCAGATTGACGGCAATGTCTACACCGAAATGCAGTGTTCTCGTAATCCAGCGTCTGGGTCCAGACAAAGTCATTTATCTTGAGATTGATTTGTTCTGGAAGACCTTTGCTCAGGTCTAACTCCACACACACTCTAGCAAATGAGTAGAGACCTTTGGATTGCCGCCACAGATCTCCATGGATGAAGCTGCCCAATGTGTCTCCGATAGCTCTGAAGACATGAGTATTCCATAGATGAGCAGGTAAGTTTGGAAGCCGAATCCATACCGGTGTCTTGGTAATGACCACCGTGGCTGGATCAAAAACTGGGAACCAGGGAGTCAAAAAAAGCCCTGCAGTTCCCATGAACCAAGGACCCTCTTCTAAAGCCTTTTCATAGTGCTTAATGTTATCAAAGAGAACAATGAAATAACCCTTCGAGCAGAAAAAGATCTTACAATGATGTGTCCAGTTTGCATGGATCCATGCATAGAGATCCTGAGATCGAGGCCACAGACCATTAAATCTGCAAATGATGGCTCTTTCTGCAAAATCTTGATGCTGGGAAGCCAACTCTTCATGCATGAGTTCAACAGAGGGAACTTCTTCAGTTTTTTCAACCAAGAAGGACTTAGATTTAACGGCTTCCGGGGGTTTGGGGATCTCAGAGTGGACTGCGTCCTTGTATGAGAAAGGCTTAGTGGAAGAAGATTGTCCCGTAGCACCTCCTCTCAAACGAAGGGTAGCCACCACCGAGCTGTTCCTGGATATGCTGTAAGCAGAGAGGGGTTGAGGGTTTTCAAGTTGTATACCTTGAAAGATAAGCTGCAGAAGGCTAGAAGGGATCCCTATTCTGCTCTCTAAATTTAGAATGAGGTCCTGCACCAGGTTGAAGGGCGAACCCAATGCATGATGGTTCTGCTATCAAGCTGCGTTATCTGGATCTGAAAGGATTCAGATAAGGGCTTTGACCTCATGCGAAGCTCTGGATCTGGCCACAGCACGGGATCTTCTGCTTTCTGTATTATTAGATCTGGCAGATCTGATTCCGATCTGAAATAGAGACTGCGTTTCAGATAGCTTAAGGGTTCTGCATGGTCATCCTTGGCCGCTGCACCATCATTCTGAAGAGGGCCATAGAAGCTCGTTGTGGAAGCAGGGGGTCGAGGCCCTGCTACCCTAGATTTCGCGGCAAAGAGATCTGCATACGCCTTCGTTTCTGCGGCGGCGACGTTCATGGTGTGGCCCTTTTGCGAACCTGCATAGGGGAGAAAGCTCCTTATCCCTCTCCTGAAACTCTTGAACCCATCCGCTGCAGGAACGCGGAAAGACCTGACGGCGGTCGAGGGCATGGATGCGGCAGAGCTAGGGTTCATCGTGCTCCTCCGAAAACCAACAACCAAAGTCCTCATTTTGGCATGTTGCAGAATGCCTTTCATTTGAAATACAGGACAAAAATAGAAACAGTACAAACACACATGCATAAAGACTTTCCAACCTTCTTTCCCGAACCCTTACCCACATTACCCAAGAAACAAAAAATAACAAAACAAGATGGCTTACAACAAGCTCATTATGACTAAAATTTGAAGCAACAACAGAAATTTAAAATCTTCTCTTCGCGGTTTGAAGTAGCAATGGAATTTAAAATATTGAAAGTACATTTTCTTGGTAAATGAGTGGAAATTGCAAGTTCAATAGTTCTATTACAGTAAGACCATAATCTGAAGAAACATATTCATATCACTTTTGCATTTGTTGTGTACGTGAAGGCTGCCATGTTCCTGGATTTTGTAATCTGTATAACAAATAGTTAGTTATAATAAAATGATAACATTGTGGATTGAAGAGAGGACATATTTGAGACAAAAGATGTTAAGGCATATGTTGATGTACCTTCCATTTGTTAGCCGACATGTAATAGTTCACTATCTTCATTGAGTGTGAAATTGCTATGAATTTTGAAGTCACGTAACATGTATACAATGGTAGCTTTCTGTTGCAAATATTCCTCATATGACATTGCTTTTAAATCAGGAACTCAGTCATGTAATAAGGGTTGCCTGATAATGCACTGTACAAAGTTATTTGTAATGGATTCTATTACAACATTTATACAACGCTTGTAGATGAAAGGGCAATTATCATTGCATTGTGAATAGAAAATTGTCCCATTGGTTATCGCTATGGATGAATTGACTGGGGAGTCACAAATTGCACAAACAGGTTCGAGAGCTGTTGAATATGGATTTGTTGCCATCAGAATACCTTCGACTTGTTTATAAAATATTCAAACGTTAATCTACATTATTACATGGGAAATGCAAAGCTAGTAAAAACACCATTATTGTTATACTTACAGCATAGGTAGATGTAGTTAGTTTTCTGAGATTTTTTACTGCATCTATGTTAAGTTCAGTCATGAACGTTGACTTTGATGCTCTGAATATTGTTTCTTTTGTGTTTACCTTTTTTGTTAAATTTTTGAAAAGGATGAGGGGGAAGTCTCCTTTCTGCAGTTGTTTTTCCATTGAAAGGAAAAATTGTTCATACGTGTCAAACAATTCCAACTGCAAGAGAGAAATTGTTATCCATTGAAAAATATGAAAAGTAATATGCAAGTACAAAGTAATATGCAGTTGAAAAATTGCAAGTGCAAGAGACAAATTACAATAACTATAGACAAATTACAATAACTATATATTGAAGTGATGCATGTTATCTACTGAAAATTAGGAATAAGTAACATGCAAATACATACAGTTGCATTGTCATTTTCAGAATCTCCATCGTTGATATGGAGTATGTAATGCAATCCAACCTGTTTGGCAAGTGTAACAGTTGCAGCGATTGTGCCAATTTGGTACATTTCTTTTTTGTTTGCAAATTGCCTAATGGTTGTATTGGGAATGAAGCGATATTCTTTTCAAACTTCAGGTATAGTATCTATGATACTTGATTCATTAAGCAAAATTATTTTGTCACGGTCACTGCGATCATAAACAGTTTTAGGCAATATCCTGAAATTTGTAATTGAGATGCTATTGCCTTGCAAAATTTTTTGTTCATATCGCTCCACTAAATGTGCAGGTACAGTTAATGTTATAGTCATCATTCCTTGAGCATCTGTCAAATCAGCTCATAATATTTGACGTGGTTTGTTTGCTTTATCAAGGAATGCAGTATAGACAACCATTATGTTTCCAACAAATCGTTGCCCAATTCTGCGACTATTGAGATCTTCAATTGATACTTTAATTGGGAGTATCTGTTTTTTCCTATAAAAATTGCTTAGTTAGATACTGCTATAAACATTTCTACAATGCTATGTTTCTCCTAAAAATTGAATAAATATAAATAGATTACAATGTTGTGTTTCATATGCATACCTTTTTGATGTATCATTTTGTACAATTGTTGAATCAAGTTTTGTTGTGATTGTTTCAGTTGGACTAACACAAGTAAATGCACATTTCAATATGATGTGGATATTATCACATGTATTTTGTGATAAGCAATTAATAAACAAATTATGATATCTAACATGTACATGTCTTCTTGCTGCATTGTCTGGGGGGGCTTACTACAAGTGCTTTCTCCACTCGTCCAACATTTTCTAATTTATATAGATTTAAATATACATATGTAAAAAGAGAATGCATATATAATAAACATTAATATTCTAAATAGAAAATAGCATATTTATATAGTTGTCATAGACATACCTTTTCAAAGCAAGTGGTTGGCTTGCCTTTTCTATTTGAGTTATGCCCTCTATTTCTTCAATTGTTTCTTTTCCTTTTTCAGAATTTATGCTATGTTATAGAATAGCAGCATATATTTAGTTCAATTTGAAAGAGCATATAGAACTAAAAAGTGAAAAAGAACATTGAAACCATATAACCATACATATGTAAAAATAGAATGTATATGTTGGGTCCCTATAATACTAGTGATTACCCCATTACTATTGTAGTTATACCCCTTATTTATATTGATGTACCCATGTAGTGCCCATATTGTTACTATTGTGCCACATAGAAGCCCACTATTGTTATTGTTGTGCCCTACAATATTATTGTTATGTAGGCTTTGATTGTATTGGGACCACTTAGACTCCTATATATAGAAAGGAGGTATTTTCATTTGTATCATCCAAGAATTGTTCATTTATGTAATGTAAAGGAGGTTGCCCCCTCGAAGAGGCTGAATTCTAAGGCGTGGATCTCTCTTTTCTATCTTTTTGTGAGCTGGTTTCATAACATTTGGTATCAGAGCTTTGGATTCTAGGGTTTCGCTGCTCCAAACAGGTCATCGTGGCATTTTCGCTATAAATTTTTTTCTGTGACGTTTCAGAAGTCGCAAAAAAAACCCATTTGAGAAGAATTGGCGCTGAACCTGGGGTCCGAATTTCAGAGATTTTCGCGCGATATTGTCGGAGATATGATCTAAGGAATTTGGCCTTTTTGCAGACTCCTGAATTACATTCAAAACAGGTGACCTGGGGAAAATCGTCATAACTCTCTCTCTGAGGATCGGATTGAAATTTCGTAAAAAGGTGCAGAAAGAGGACGGACTGTAGTTTCTTGTATGTGTGTTTTAGATTCAAAGGTTGAAACAGTGGCTCGTGGCACGTCGTACAAGTTCGCTCTACTGAACCAGTCTAAAAGCAAGTCGCTGTGGGAGATTTCACATAACTCTTCCTTAGAGAATCCAATTTGGCTCAGACTTGTGGCATTGGAAAGAGAACGCAGAAGGCTACTGCAGGTAGCAATTTCAGAACTGGATGATTCGAAATTACAGAGACACATCAGATTCAATATCAGGCTTCTATAAAGTGAAAAAAAGGTGTGTAGTTTTTTTTTTTAATTTTTGTGTAAGCTTGGTTTAAAGGAATTCAAAGGGCATAGTAAAGAATTATTATCGGTAACTGATGCCCTGAGGAAAGAAAATGCAAACACCTAGTAAGGAACCTGAAAGCTCTAGCATGACTCATGAAGAAGAAGAAGAAATGCTACGTGATATATCAAAATTACAAGAACAAGTGCAACAAATGTCACGATCACAAAAGCTAACAGAAGCTAAGATAAGTGGCGTGGAATCTAAGATAAAGGGCATGGAAGCTAAGATGGATGATTCAAAGACAGATTTGAAGAGAGACATGGCAGATTTGAAGATAGATTTGAAGACAGATATGGAAGAATTGAAGAAGTTGCTACAAGAAAGTGTCACTAATGGTGAAAAGGTAGTAAAGGAAACTCTTGATGAGAACAAAAGAAATGTTAATCATGATACCATAGACGCTAATGTTGGATCGAAGACTCATCATGTTCCAAAAATCGATATGAGGAAGTTTGATGGCAAGGATCCCGCCACATGGATATTACAGATGGAGCAATTCTTCGATCTCAATAATGTGCAAAACACACAAAAGGTACGTATGGCAACTTTATATTTGGAACCAAATCAGTTTGTATGGTATCAATGGCTTTGTTCTCGTAAACAATTTATCACTTGGGCAATTTTTACGGAAGAATTGATAGCACATTATGAGGATACAAAAAGCAACACTTTTTTTAGCCAATTGATGAATCTCAAACAAAAGGGTTCAATAATGGAGCACATTGAGGAGTTCCAAAAATTGAACATAAGGATAAAAGATATTCCAGAGGAGCATAGGATTGATGTGTTCATAGGGTCTTTAAAGGATAATATCCAACATGATGTGCGCCTTTGGGAACCTGATTCATTAGAGAAGGCATTCAGGTTAGCAAGAAAAATGGAAAGCAAAATTATGGCAACTAGGAAGCATACCATTCACAACTATAAAGATGGAAGTGTTGTTGCCCATAGTCTTCCACAACCTACAAGGTTGACACCGCAACAATTGGAAGAAAAAAGAGCAAAAGGGCTTTGTTACAATTGTGATAGCAAATACACAAAAGGTCATAAGTGTGCTGAGAAGAAATTATTCTACATAGATTGTGAAGAGGAAGAAGAAAAGGAGCAAGAAAGGTCAAAAGAAGAGGATATATTCCAGGAACAAAGCCTATATGAAGAACAAATAAATCCGACCATATCTTGTAATGCATTGGCGGGAATTACCACTCCTCAAACCATCAAGATAGAAGGACAAATCAAGAAGAAAAAGGTGATAGTGTTGATTGATTCAGGAAGCACCCACAATTTTATTCATTGTAGGGTAGCAAAAGAATTGAATTGCTTCCTATATCCAACACCAGAGTGTCAAGTGATGATTGCAAATGGAGGAACAATAAATTGCTCTGGAAAGTGCCATAATATCAAGCTATCCATGGGAGAATATGTATTGACTAGCCCAATGCTTTCCATTCCAATGGGAGGTGCTGATGTTGTACTAGGAGTCCAATGGCTACAATCCTTGGGTACAATAGCTTTTAATTTTCAAGAACTTTTCATGAAATTTTCTGTGGAAGGAAAGGAAGTTGAATTAAGGGGTATTGCAGGGAAACCAAGAAAGATAATCAGCTCTAATGGTATGACAAAGCTTCTAAAAAAGGAGCAAAGGGGTGTAATTGCACAATTATGTTCGCTAGATGTTTCCACATTAGAATCATCTATTTTTCCAGATCTCCAAAAAGTCCTGGACAATCATTCCAAGGTATTTGAGACTCCCAAAGGTCTTCCACCTATGCGTGATCATGATCATGCTATTCATCTGATTCCAGGAAGTGTTCCTCCAAACATCAGGCCGTACAGATATCCCTATGTTCAAAAAAGTGAAATTGAACGTATGGTTGCAGAAATGCTAGAGGCTGGTATAATTCAACCGAGTCAAAGTTCTTTCTCTGCTCCAGTAGTATTGGTGCACAAGAAGGATGGATCATGGCGCATGTGTCCGGATTATAGGGAGCTCAACAAGCTCACTATTAAAGATAAGTTCCCCATTCCTGTCATTGATGAATTACTGGATGAATTGCATGGATCAATTTACTTCACCAAGTTGGATCTTCGTTCAGGATATCATCAAATCAGAATGAAGATTGAAGACATTCCGAAAACGGCATTTAGAACTCATGAGGGTCATTATGAATTTTTGGTCATGCCTTTTGGCCTTACCAATGCACCTTCAACATTTCAAGGTTTGATGAATTCAATTTTCAAACCATTCCTTAGAAAATTTGTGTTAGTATTTTTTGATGATATACTTATCTACAGCAAGTCTTGGAAGGATCATGTTGAACATGTCGACAGGGTGCTACAACTATTGGAAGAGAAACAATTATATGCCAAAAGATCCAAATGTTTCTTTGGAGTCCAGGAGGTGGAATATTTGGGTCATATTGTATCTCATGAAGGAGTTAAGGTAGACCCTACCAAAATTAAAGCCATTAAGGAATGGAAAATCCCCACATCCATAAAGCATTTGCGAGGATTTCTTGGGTTGACAGGGTATTATCGCAAGTTTGTTAAGAATTATGGGAGAATAGCAGCACCTCTAACGACATTATTGAAGAAAGATGCATTTTCATGGACTCCGGAAGCAACAAAGGCCTTTGAACATCTTAAAGAGGCAATGTGCCAAGCACCGGTCTTAGCTACACCGGACTTCACAAAAACCTTTATTGTGGAATGTGATGCTTCAGGAAATGGAATTGGTGCTGTTCTAATGCAAGATGAAAGACCCATTGCCTTTGAAAGTCGTCCAATCAAGGGAAAGTTTCTAAGAAAAGCTATTTATGAGAAGGAAATGTTGGCAATACTCCATGCACTTAAGAAATGGCGACCCTACCTAATGGGAAGACACTTCAAGGTAAAAACAGATCATGATAGCCTTAAATACTTTTTAGAACAAAGATTATCCTCTGAAGAGCAACAAAAGTGGGTCACAAAGATGTTGGGTTATGACTTTGAAATCATCTACAAAAAGGGGAAGCAAAATGTGGTGGCAGATGCACTCTCAAGGAAGGATGAGGATGTGGAAGCATTGTTGTGCGCTATTTCTATCATCCAACCAGATTGGATAAATGAAGCAAGGGAGGAATGGAAGAATGACAAAGAAGTATGGGCACTTATTCGAAAGCTACAACAAGATTCCAGTACGTCTGATACATTTAGCTGGAAAAATGATTCGTTATGGTACAAAGATCGCTTATACCTCTGTAAGAATTCCCAGCTAAAACAAAAGATTCTTATGGAATTGCACACTTCTCCCTTAGGAGGGCACTCAGGATTTTTAAAAACTTACCACAGGGTGAAGAAGGAATTTTTTTGGGATGGCCTTAAATCAGATATTCATAAGTTTGTGGCAGAATGTTTGGTTTGCCAGCAAAATAAAGTTGAAACAATTAAGACCAGGTCTATTACAACCTTTACCCATTCCAAGCCAACGTTGGGAGGAGGTATCAATGGATTTTATCACAGGTTTACCCAAGTCTGAGGGAAAGAGTGTCATCATGGTGGTAGTTGACAGACTTACCAAGTATGCACACTTTTGTGCATTATCACATCCATTTAAAGCCAGTACAGTTTCTACTGCATTTATGGAAACAATTCAAAAGCTACATGGAAACCCAAAGATTATTGTAAGTGACAGAGATCCCATTTTCACTGGAAATTTTTGGACAGAATTATTTTCTTGTCTTGGTACTCAGTTAGCTCATAGCTCATCTTATCATCCTCAATCTGATGGGCAAACTGAGATAGTAAACAAATGTTTGGAAGGATACCTTCGTTGCTTTGTATCTGATAAACAGACACAATGGGTCAAATGGTTGCCTCTGGCTGAATGGTGGTATAACACTTCCTTTCATACAGTAACAAAAATGACCCCATTTATGGCACTTTATGGGTATCAACCACCATCCATCACATCATATTTAAGAGAAAATTCTAAGGTTAAGGCAGTGAAACATCACATCGAACATCAACAACAAGTCCTCCAACTCTTAAAGGATAACCTTGTGTTGGCACAGAATAGAATGAAACAACAGGCAGATCAGCATCGCAGTGAAAGAAGTTTTGATGTAGGTGATTGGGTATTCCTACGGCTACAACCATATAAGCAAATGTCCCTCAAGCAAGCTAAGAAGGATAATAAATTATCACCAAAGTATTATGGTCCGTACAAGGTGTTGCAAAAGATTGGTACTATGGCATACAAATTGGAGCTTCCTGCAGCTTCTTGATTGCACCCAGTTTTCCATGTTTCATGCTTAAAGAAGGTTATAGGCGACAAGCTCCCAGTTCAAACAATATTGCCAGAACTTGACGAAGAAGGAAAAATTATATTGGAACCGGAAGCAATTATAGAAACAAGAACTCGACAGCTACGAAATCGATCAATTTCAGAGTACCTTATCAAGTGGAAGAACTTATCCGCTGAAGATTCCACATGGGAGGACGAGAATTTTATGCAGAAGTATCCTGAACTACTCAAGCGTTGAGGACAACACTTTTTTGAAGGAGAGGGGCATGTTGGGTCCCTATAATACTAGTGATTACCCCATTACTATTGTAGTTATACCCCTTATTTATATTGATGTACCCATGTAGTGCCCATATTGTTACTATTGTGCCACATAGAAGCCCACTATTGTTATTGTTGTGCCCTACAATATTATTGTTATGTAGGCTTTGATTTTATTGGGACCACTTAGACTCCTATATATAGAAAGGAGGTATTTTCATTTGTATCATCCAAGAATTGTTCATTTATGTAATGTAAAGGAGGTTGCCCCCTCGAAGAGGCTGAATTCTAAGGCGTGGATCTCTCTTTTCTATCTTTTTGTGAGCTAGTTTCATAACAGTATATATAGTAAACATTAATATTCTAAATACAAATTAGCATATTTGTATAGTTGTCATAGACATACCTTTGCAAAACAAGTGGTTGGCTTGCCCTTTCTAATTGGGTTATGCATTCTATTTCTTCAATTGTTTCTTTTCCTCTTTCAAGATTTATGTTATGTTATAGAATAAGATATATTCAGTGCAAACTAAAAGAACATATAAAAGTAAAAAGTGAACAAGAACATAAGATCCATAGGAAAGGAAAGGCAAGAAGAATATACTCTATTTGTTTATGTTCCATGTTGTTGTTCTTTTTTCTTGGTCATTTTGTTCAATTGAAAAATGTTTTACTGGTACAATCTACATTCATAAGTAGATGAGGTCATCTCTGGAAATTTATGATAGGATGCTTGTGTTGCTTAATTGAAAAGGGTTTCATTGGCATAATTTGCATTGATGAATATATGAGGTCATATATGTAAATGTACGATAGAATGCATAGTATGTATAGCGTTATTATTTGGTTTAGTACAAAAATAATATTGTAATATGCTTTAGTAAAATAGAAATGGTAAAAACAATGAGGTATTGCAAAAATGTCAAAATTTGCAATTTTGTAAACTGCTTCATGTGTATATCATAGCTCAAGGACAAGAGATATTGTATCATGATCAGACCAATATGTATCCAATATGAAAATTCTATATTTTATATTAGCTAGATTTGCCCAAACATGGTCAATGAATGATTTATGCATGGTATTAGTTTTGTCAATAAGGAAATGAAGATTGTAGTTTTCCATGTAGGTTTCTAGCTACTTTGTTTTTTGATTGCAATGTAGCATATCAATATTGAAGTCCCCTAATATAACTATGATATTGTTTAGATCTAAGTGGCATAAATCTTTTGCAATGACATTAAAAATATTGTTTACATTTGCATGTGGCGATGCATATATATTGAGCACTGCAATTTGTAATCCGTGAACTTTTATTTTTGCGAGCAATGCTTCTACAAGTTGCTCTTCAAAATGGGTATGTTCAAGGATAATGATATTTTTCTTTATCAATATCATTACTCCATGCTTAATGCAACTTGAGATGCAATTGAAAATTTTGAAATATTCATTTTGCATACACAATGACATATGTGTTTCTTGTAAGCATAAGATATCAGATTGCATTGTGTCATAATCATTGCATACGTCAGTAAGATGTGCATGAAGATTACGAGTGTTCAATGAAAGAATAAAGATGGATCGCAATGATTGTATTGATGAAGAGTCATATTCTAATTGCCATTTTGCAGTGGTTTTAAAACGTTTCATTTCACAATTTACTTTTTGCTTAACCTTAAAATTATTATCTTTAAGAGGATTAAGCAAATACAATGATTCTATGTTTTTGACACGTGATATTGTTGTGTATACTAGGCCATGCACTTATACTCCAGTAGGGTCGAATGCAAGCTTATCCAAGGTTAAGCCTTGTGATCTATGTATTGTGCGTGCACATGCAAGTTGAATTGGAAATTGTTTCCGTATTTTCAACTGGGCCATCTTTGATGTGATAGGCATTGCTTTTGATATTCGCAGTATTGGTGTCCAATTATGTGCTATGTCTGAAGTATACAAATGAACCAGTTTTCTAGATTATCGATGACCAATATTAGGGTCATGGAACTTAATCCATAGAACATCGACCTTATTTGTATGGGTATATGATTTAACTATTCCATCTGCACAATTTACTAGCCCATCTGGTGCATCTTAATTGCAAGCATACATTTCAACTAACATGTTCAACTTTATCAGAAGTTGCGAAGGCAAAATAGCTGTATGTTGATGTGTTGGGAAATTGCCGTTATTCTACTCATTTTCATCAATTGCATTAATTAAAATTTCTTTTCCAGGCATGAGCATTAACATTTTCTTGTTATGCATTGCAACATCTTTTTTTTTGTAAAATAAATAGGGAAATGTTGGATCATTTGGTACAGGGTGCATGCAACTTGTATTCATATATGTTATATCATCAGATGTTTGACAATTTGTTTACATTCTATTTAAAACTGATATGAATCTCTGATTTGTTTGTCACATAGTCATATGCAATTGGAAGCACTTTACATTATCCTTCCAGAAATCATGTGTTATTGTTTGATTATTGATTCTTGGTTGTTCAAAAATAAGAGAGTCTTGAATAGGTTGTGCTTGATAGAAATCACCACAAAATATGATGTCAATGTTGCCAAAGTATTTGGTTCAGACATTTTTTTATGTTTCTGAATCTATTGTCAATAGAATATAGGAACCGACTACCAATCATTGATACCTCATCTATGAAAGCTAGCTGCAATTCTTGATATAGCTTTGATAAGTTGTCCAATACTTCTTTGCTGAGTGGGAACAGATGAGACTTGTTAAAAGGCATTAGCAATGCAGAATGGATTGTTGTTCCACCTGCATTATATGCAGCCTTTCCTGTGTATGCTAATATTAGACCTTTTGGTTTCATAGGATCAGTTGTGTTTTGTGAATCATAAATTCGTATAAGCATTTGGAAAATTGCTTTTGCTGTGAGTGTTTTACCTACGCCTGCTCCACCTCTAATAAAAAGGTAAATTGGTTCCTTGGGGTTTTTTTATTTTTAATTGCAATGTCTTTTACAATTTCTTGTTGCTCTTTGATCAACATTCTTCTAAGTTTGTAATACTCATTGTTCTCCATTAAAAATGGATGGGCAGTAATTTGAAATCCAAGATTGATTTTTTTCTTCATTTCAAACTGTTTTGGAAATTGCAAGTCCAATTGCAAATCATATTCTTTATAATGTAAACTGTTCTCTTGGTTTCACATATTCATTTGGTTAGTATTCAAAGAACTAATTTGCTCATTTGTTGCAACCTCTAAATCACCCCATGTTGGATTGATTTTATATGTAAATTTGGCTTCATTGGCTTGAATTGTTTTTTCATGTAATGTATATGCAGAGAGCCACGTAGGCAATTCTTGTTTCAATGTATTTTCAGAATTTTCAAATGGAATATATAATAATAATTTCTCTCGACAGAAGTTTTCAATATCATTGTGTTTGTTATATTTGACAAATCGTATAACATTTGGTTTTTTCCTTTTAGATATGGGTGTGCCATCTTTCCTGTAATTTGATACAAATTCTGCAAGGCAGATTTTGCTAATGGAATTTGGGCGTCCAATGTAGTAGTCAATAATGGAATGGAACATAACATCTTCTGAATCATCAGGTTCTTGTTTCAAAAGAATAGGTGGTTTAAGCATAAATGTGCGTTCATCAACTTGAGATGTGTTTATGAATATACATTCCCTTGAACTACAACTCAATGGCAATGAAAGTGCTATATGCACTGCTTGTTGAGCTGACATTTGTTGCAGATTGAGTAATGTATTTCCGAGTTTACGAATCATTTGCATAGCATCAATTTCATTTTTCTGATGCTCTTTGCGTATTCTTTTAAATGCATTTGTCATAGACTTGTCAATTTTGGTCATATATGAACTACAATATGATGCTGCGGCATATGCATTTAGCACAAATTGTGCATCTGTATTTTCATTCCATAAAGTAGGCATAGCCTTTGCAAAACTGTTATTCCAAATGTGAGAAGGTTTTTGTTTCAGGAAAATTGTTGGTTGCTTTATTGTATGTTGTAATAGTTCTATGTACTCACTTTCTGTTAGTCCTATTTCCAGGAGGAAATTGTGATGGGTTATTGAATCATTGTAGTTTGTTTGCTCCAAGAATGCCAAAAGTGATATTGATTTCTCGACGATTTTTTTATTTTTTGCATTGGTTGGCTCGATGATCATTGTTGATTTCATTGGTGGCATGGGGAAGTTGTATCTGCAGTTTGAATTTTTTCGCTTCTTACAACTTCTTGTATGGTGATGTTTATACAATTTAGCAACATTTGGCTCCAAATGATCTGTATTGAAAGTTATGTAATTGTCAAGAAACTTCTCAATTTCTGAATTGCTTTGTTTTCATATATTGGAGCATTCTCTATCCATAACAGTCCATGTTCATGTTCTGTTCCTCTATTTTGAAATTCTATTACGAAATAGTAATCAAATATTTTTCCAAAGAATGTAGTATCTTGACATATCGTTCGCTTTACAGCACTAATTCTATCTCTATAGTACTGGCTACATGTGACTGGATATTTTCTTATAAGGTAGTCAATGTCATCATCTTCTAATATATCAATAGCATTTTTACTTTCTTTATTTCTAAACAATGTGACCAGTGTATCTACTAATGGTTTCCATTGATGTTCTGCACGTGTAAATGTCACAAAGAAAGTTGGAGGTCCCAATTGTCGTATCATTGGAAATATGTTTTTCTTAATTTGTTCCAAATGATCAGAAGATATGCCAATGTTTTTGAAATCTATGTATCCAATATCAGATTTCAATAACTTTTCCAAATTTGCTTTATACTTGACATCTTTTGCTAATATTTTCTTGCCTTTTAGTTGTCCTTTTCTTATTCATACCCATATGCAAGAAAGCACTTTATCAATTATTATTTGCATTGTCTTGAAAAACAAATTTGTTGTATGATATGAGAAGTCACCACTTGCTTGTAACAATTCCCATTGTACAATTTTTTGGTAGCTAAATGTGTTTGTGATGTCATGATCACGTGCATCGCCATAAAATAATGTTGGAAAGTTCATTTCTTTTGCATATTTTTCCTTGAAAATCCCCACTGGTCGTTGTCCTTCAGCAGGTGCTAGTTCAATAAGCTTGTCTTGCAAATTGTAGATGCGTTGTGACTCTATTAATCCATGCACCAATGTTTCAGTAGGTGCTTCATTATTTGCATCACTGTCTCTATCACTTTCATTGTCGTTGTTTGAATTTTGTACAATGTATTCATTATTATCTTGTAAAACATGGGCCCAATTCTCATTTATACAAATGTTCTCAGCCTTATAAAGACTTCTAGAACATAGTTCGTTCAATGCTTTCATGACAATAATTGAACGTACTTCACCTGTTTGGTATGCATTTTTGTATTGCAATCGTCTTTTTAATGCAACTGCAATTGTCACTGTATCACTTAGATATTGTGGCAATGCTTTTTGCAAAATGTCTATATGAACTGGTACATTGATAATTGATCCTGTTAAGCCAATTTGTGATCGCCTATATCCCCATTGTCTAATTTGTGCAATTGCAATTCTCAATGACACAAGTCTTTCTTCTAGATCTGAAAGTGTATTTACAGTTGGCAATGGAATGTTACGTCTTATTTGTTCAGGTGTTGAAAATTGTGGAAGCTTTCCATTCTTGAGTGCTTTTTTGCAAGCAACACATATGTTTTCATTGCTGAAGGTCCTATTCTTCAATGTCAAATTCATATGCTTTTCTTGCAACTCTATAGTGAAGAATCTAATATTTTTTGCAAAATGCAATCTGGTACAAACTGCACATGTATTCCTAGGCGTGTCTTCGACTTGTTCCATATAAATCTGTACTGCATCTTTCTTTCTTGTCATTCTTGACTTCTTATTAGAAGATGCTTTTTTGTATATGTCATTGCATTTGCTTCTTGTACGTATGAATTTCTTCATTTGGTGATAAGTAAGCTTATGACACCTTGGCAATTTTTGTAAGCAAGATGCTACTTCAAATTCAATCTTGTTATCGAGATGTATGCGAGGACTAGATTGTTGATTTTGGAGTACATGCATATGACAAAAGATGTTATCATTGTTATCTACATCACTGCATTTGCTTTTTGTACGTATGAATTGCTTCAGTTTATGATAATTGACCCTACGATGCTTAGTTGGTCGCATTTGTTCTAAATGAGATGCTAGCTCAAATTGAATATTATTGTTAAAATGTACTTGAGATATACATTGTTGTTTTTCTAGTAAAAAACAATCAATGTTGTCAGGCACAATGCATTGTAATTTGAATTTGTCATTGTCAACATCTATTATTTCTTCCATCATTTCCAATTGCTTAACAAAGTTGCTTATGCAAGAACTAGGTTGTTGATTTTCTAGTACATGATTATCAAAAAGATGTTATCATTGTTATGTACATTGGTGCATTTGCGTTTTGTACATATGAATTGCTTTAGTTTGTGATAATTTAGCCTACGATGCTTAGTTGGCTGCATTTTTTCTAAATGAGATGCTATCTCAAATGAAATATTATTGTTAAAATGTACTTGAGATATACATTGTTGTTTTCCTAGTATATTCTTATGATGCAATTGATTACAATCCTCTTTTGCTTCCATGTACACTTGTTGAGAATTATCAACATATTTTTGTATCATTGTGTGGTAGTGAATATGTGATGTATCTGTCTTGAATGACATGATGTTAACAATATGATTGCATGTCGAATAAGCAGAACTGTAACTGACAAAGTTATTAGCAACAGAGGACCATACCTGGATATTGACTTTCAATATCACAGATATCCATTGCAAACAGAATGGTCTGCCTTCTACCTGTCCTTTCTCATATGGCATTGCCATATTTATGAGATATTGTTGCCAGTTGTTATTCATTGCATAGTGTATCACATCAAGTACTAGGTATTGTTCTAAACAATGTAATGCATTCTTATGCATAAGTGCATTGCAAAAAGATTGGACAATGTAAAGTCGCAAACACTGTGCATCGAATTCTGTTGCCACTAAATAGAAAATTGCATTAAAGAGGCTGTCACCACAATTATATGTCATTTGCTTTGCGATCGTTAATTCATTTAAAAGCATATTATCTGCAATATGCATCCAATGGCTTTCAATATCTTTGCAAATAGATGACAGGTAGATATTAGACTGGTTGCAAACACATATTGGAAACTTTTGGTAAAGCAATGGTTTGTAATGACCACTAACAGGATTTGCATCATGACAGAAAATGCAATATGTAATTGTATTTTCATGTTGATTAAAAAGCAAATATCTTGCTTTTCTTGTCACTGACCAAACTGCAATTGATATATCTAGCCATTTAGCTAACCAACGTATGCAAAAGGTATCGCCCCATAAACCTCGGTCAGACTCCTTTATATTCGTAGATGCAGAACAATGCATTCTATGAAGATATGTCCCAATATCATTAATTCCATGTAACTTGTATAGGAAGTCAGGTGCTAGTTCATACTCATATGACTCTATTGCTTCAACATCATTATTGTTTAAGCAAAAAAGAAAATGTTCTATTAACCCATTTCGTAGTTCATTTGAAGTATAACGAAAATGTAGAAGCATTTTGAATGAGTCAAATAGACAATCTCCTACAGTATATGAAAATGCATTTAATCTAAAAAACCATTTATTTTTAAGACTGTATCAATGTTGTCAGGCAAAATGCATTGTAATTTGAATTTGTAACTATCAACATCTATTATTTCTTCCATCATTTGCAATTTCTTACCAGACTTTCCTTCTGCAATTGTCTTCTACAGCTTTGCAAAAAATATTGATCAAATTAGCAAAAAGTGAAGATGATTGTTTTGAACAATATATATATATATATATATATATATATAAACAATAGGCTCTTGCATTATGTTGCTAGACAAATATCAAATTTCTAGCAACAAGTCATATTTATAAATAAATAAGGAATTGGAAATGGAGAAATTGCTTTCGATAACAATATAACTTGACAAAAGGAAGCAGTGGAAAGACATAATGAAAAAATGCGGCATAACTTTGCGAGGCAAAGACATAATGAAAAAATGCAGCATAACTTTGGGAGGCAGGGAGTGACAAAGAAGCTCCAAAGGCAATCAATCTTTTGTCTAAACTCTTACCTAACAAATTGACTGTGAAGATGCCTCAGATATTTAAATATTCTTCCAAATTTCTCATTTTAAATACAGGAAGAATCCTTAATCGTTGCTTGGAATCCCTTGAGGAGGAGGTTTTGAGAACCTTCTAGGTTGATGGGCAACTTTTTAGTTTAATCTATTATATGATTATATATTACTTAACATTTTATGACTTTGTCCTATTCTCCATAATCATGATTTTGTTTCCATCCTTCTTTTATTCAAAAAATGAAGGCCATAGAACAAAATTTACCAAACAATAAGTATGCATAAATAATCAACATCAATCTATCTTATATAATTTCAATCATTCATATTCATATGAACAATAAACAGGAGGTATGTCGTACGAAAGGTTTTGGGTTTGGAGACGAATGTCCACTTCGTTCATGTAAAGGATCTAAAAGGTCCCATGAGGCATGACTGTGGGAGTAAGAGTTTGACTAGAATAAGTGGATCCTAGAGTGGCTACATAGCCTTGCATTGGAAAGGGGTTTTACAACATGATAGTTTGTGACATCGAAGGTGGATTTGGTCACCTTGGCCATAGTGCAATCAGCCCGCAGAGCCTGTTGAAAAATCCACTTGGGCAGAGCCCTCTCACATAATAATACTAATGATTGTGAACAAATATTATGGACAATCAGAGGTTTATTTTCAAACATTTCAAGATTTCGAGCCTTCCGCCTATCCCATACTACAAATAAAGGTAATGCTTTATATCTACTTTTTCAATTAAACCACCACTTGAATAAGGAATCCAATGAATCGAAGGTGCTTAAAAACTTGAACATGTTAAATTAGGCTACTCAAAACCTCCACAAACATAGGGAAGAATATGAAAAGATGTGAAACATACTAGGACTTATAATAGAAAATACACCTAGTTTACATTACCATTGGAGATAAAGGAAAAAGTGAAAGGGTTTCTTTAGAGTATGTCTGATATCTACCACTTTGGCCTTCTAAGTTACTCGTATTTCATTTTCTTTTATTATTATATTACCATAAGAATGCATCGATGCAATAAACCATTCATTTGTAGTTTCAAGGAGCCACAATCTAAATTATATATATTAAGTGAAGAGGGCTTTGGACACAGTGAAATTACACACATGTAGCAATTATGTTATTGAAATTCACCCTTGATACTTAGCTTGATCATTTGACAACCTATATTTATATTATAATTCTGATAGAGTTAGGGTTACTCGTATGAGTGAGGAATGGTAGTTTCCAGAGTCGAAATAGGCGTCAATGCTATCATTTTCAATAAATGTTTAATAATTGATAATGATAGGCTATGATATAGAGATTTTTGAATTACTTGATAACATGCTCGATATACATGTTTTAGAGGGTGGAATTTTAAATTTGATGTGCAATCTAATATTATATAACTAATTATTTATTGTTTGATGGCTCATTAAGGCTAATATACTAAACTATAAAGAGACTTGCAACTTTAGGTCATGTTCTAACTTCTCTGTCTAAGAAACATTATATGTCTTAACAACTCAATCTATGACATGCAAGCAATCTCTCAAAAAATTGGGACCACATCCTTCGGAGTAGGATTTAAGTCATGCTGGCACTCCAAAAGTTCAGAATATCTTATTGAAAGTAGAATAAAATCCCTTAAAAAATTTCATGCATACAAAAAGTATACAGATCACATTCCCCTGGATACAACATTTTACCATCCTCTCTAGTTAGCTATTGACATCTCAACCAACATGACAAGCCTACTAATAATGTAATGCAACTTGGAAGACTAAAGAGATGTTGGCTATATGTGGCCTCTTGAAAGTTCACTTGAAAACGCCCTACAAAATTACTTTCTTCTGTTCTCAAAGTAGGCAATATCATACTTGCCAGTTTCAAAAATAACTTGGCCTTCATAACTATTTCAGAGAGTAGCACAACTTTAGAGCTACTACGTTGAGTAAGTGTATTCTTGGATGTTGACGAGTGTTCACTGAAACTACTTTATCATCACAATCCTTGTTTGTAAATATGTAAAAGTTAATATCCATTTTCATGAAAGAGAAGAGGGCTTTTTGTGTTTCTTCCAAAAAAGATATGGCGTTATCCTTATATAATATCTCACATAAATCATTAGATGTATGAGGCTAGTGTCACCTCTCTCTTGAGAAAACCTCAGGTGCCTTACTTTCAGCCTTCGGTTGGCAATAGGTGGAAACAAACAACTAATGCCAACTTTGTCATCTGGCCATTCCCACTATATTTAATCTGCTTTTGAAATTTTAGCCTCCTTTTCTAATCATGAAGCTGTGCAAGGAGACCAACTGGATCCCCTTGAATTAAGGGGATCTCTTTTACATTATATTTGTTTCAAGCAGCCACAATCTAAATTATATATATTAAGTGAAGAGAGCTTTGGACACAGTGAAATTACACACATGTGACAATTATGTTATTGAAATTCATCCTTGATACTTAGCTTTATAATTTGACAACCTATATCAATATTATAATTCTAATAGAGTTAGGGTTACTCTTATGATCAGGTAAATATGAGGTGTACCCACTAGGAAATATTAACTATTATAGTATAAATGATGACATCGACTTATAACAATGTAAATTCGTCTATTGGTTAGTGACGAATGGTAGTTTCCAAAGTTGAAATAGGCGTCAATGCTATCATTTTCAATAAACGTTTAATAATTGATAATGATAGGCTATGATATAGAGATTTTTGAATTACTTGATAACATGCTCGATATACATGTTTTAGAGGGTGGAATTTTAAATTTGATGTGCAATCTAATATTATATAACTAATTATTTATTGTTTGATGGCTCATTAAGGCTAATCTACTAAACTATAAAGAGACTTGCAAGTTTAGGTCATGTTCTAACTTCTCTATCTAAGAAACATTATATGTCTTAACAACTCAATCTATGAGACGCAAGCAATCTCTCAAAAAATTGGGACCACATTCTTCGGCGTAGGATTTAAGTCATGCTCGCACTCCAAAAGTTCAGAATATCTTATTGAAAGTAGAGAATTAATAGGTATAATAAGTGCATTAAAAACTATGGATATGGATTGATAGGTCTAAATTTTCACTATCTAATGATCTAGCTTCTAACCAAGGAATAAATGAAGGAGTACAAGTTGCCTAAAAGAGAATAATTAGACCACTAAAAGGAAATTCAAGAAAGATGAAGATATTCACATGCACATGACGCAGATTAGACTGATTACAACCTCAACAACGTCCATAGGAGCATCACCTTCTCAAAATCAGTTTGAATATTGGTTTCATACGTACATGTAATGAGTTTAGTTAGCGGGAGATTGCTAGTGCCCAAATTTTCATATTCTTAGCACTTGTCCAATACATTTTTGTCGATATTTTTCTCATTTCCATCTCATATTAATACCTTGTTCATACGCAATGATTCATTTTTGGTCAATCTATGATTATCCTATTAAAATTCCATTTCAGTGTTTATTCTTATGAAATGCTTATATTTTTAACAATGGTATAATAAGTGTTGAAACTTGCTAAATAGTTATTGCATCTCATATTAATACCTTGTTCATACACAATGATTCATTTTTGGTCAATCTATGATTATCCTATTAAAATTCCATTTCAATATTTATTCTTATGAAATGCTTATATTTTTAACAATGGTATAATAAGTGTTGAAACTTGCTAAATAGTTATTGCAACTCCTATGTGTATTATTTCCAACTCTACTTCAATATAGGTGTTTCAATTCTTGAGTGTATTTTATACAAATTTATTTGAGTTATGGACACAATTGCTACAACTTTGATTTGTTGCCATCATTGATACAAATTTGTTTGCAACATCTCCCACCTCACTATCACGTGGATCTTGCCTCAGTAGGGATGCTACAACTCCCCCCATGGTTTTTGTTGCAACTCTTGAGAGATTATGCTATAATTCTATGACAAGTATTCTAAGGTATGAGTGAACCGAGAAATTGTTTCCCATGATTTGGAAAGACAATAAACAATCATATTTTGTCATGAAGATGAGTAAAAATAGAAGATAGGAAACTAAAAAAATATGATGACTCAATCAACACTTGCCACATAGCTTATTAAATGAACATATGCCTAATTTTTGTTATCTTTTAGAAAATTGATGTAACAGGATGGAATGGAACGATCTGATTGACATGGATCTCCATCTATTTTTTTAAGTAATTTAGATAGAAAAAAATATGTATAAAAACATTCTCTCCCTCATAGACACACAATGGTTGATGAAGGGCATATATATGAGAATATGACTCTTTCTATTTTTTCTTTCTATTTTTTCTACAACATTCTACCGTCCTCTGTTGTTAGCTATTGACATCTCGACCAACATGACAGGCCTACTAATAATTTAATGCAACTTGGAAAACTAAGGAGATGTTGGTTATAGGTGGCCTCTTGAAAGTTCACTTGAAAACACCCTACAAAATTACTTTCCTCTATTCTCAAAGTAGCCAATATCATACTCGCCACTCTCTCTTGAGAAAACCTCAGGTTCCTTCCTTTCAGGCTTCGGTTGGCAGTAGGTGGAAACAAACAACTAATGCCAACTTTGTCATCTGGCCATTCCAACTATATTTAATCCGTTTTTGAAATTTTAGCCTGCTTTTCTAATCACCAAGCTGTGCAGGGAGACCAAATGGCTCCCCTTGAATTAAGGGGATCTCTTTTACATTATATTTACCTTGACTACAACATTGGTGAAATCATTACAAGGTTTATACTCTGCTGTGGTTTTTATCATTATGATTTGGGTGGGTATCCCTTGAAAAGCAGACAAGAATCATCTGTTATGTGTGACAGGACTTCCAGTGCCTACACAGTACCTCAGCTCATCCCCACGCAATCCATTGATTTTGTACTTAGGTTTATTCATTAACTTCTCAACATCTAGTTTTAGGAATATTCTTGTATATGCAATTGGTTCTGTAACAAACAAAACACGCTGTAGAAATTGGCCCTTGTACGGTTCAAATACAACTCTAGAAGCTTCACTGGAATAAGAAATATGCCAATGTTGTAAGGAATAACAAATGTTCATATACTACCAATTTATTTAATTTTTAGAGTGCATCTAAAATTGTTTAGGAAGAAAAACACTTTTAATTCATTAAGAAATTGTTGTTTCCTTGTTGCAGTCCTTAATTTGAATAGTCATACAATGCTTGCAGGTATTGGATGGTCGACAGAGACCCCTATTGACTAACTATGCCAGACCACAAGTAGGTATATTAATGCTTACTACGGGATCAAAACTCTGTCAACATGTATGTTGTCTTACTAAATTATTTTCACTTTTCATCTTCAAAGCAATATCTGTATGAATTCTATGATTTTCTTTTATTTAGAATCCTCTTAATGTGTATGTACCTGGCTTCTTTTTCAGTAGTTTACCTAGCTACAAATTGTTTTGCAAGCCATGAAAACATTATTGGTGCAGAGGACTAGCCCTGTTTGTCTTTTGTTTAAACCATGTTAGTCTTGAAAAGGGGGAGTAGGCATGAAAACAATGTAATATTGATAAAAATGAAACTCCTTCTATCTTCCTCCCACCAAACGTTCAACATGTCAATGAATGTAGAGTTGTCTACCAATAGAGAGAGAGAGTTCTTTATGGTTAAATATATGATTTTTGTGTTGATGAAGTCCACTGTTGGAAGACAACCCATTAACCAAAGCCAAAGAATATGAAAGGTGAGATACGATCATGGCAATTTTGTAACACTTAGATGGAGATAGTAAACAACATGGATAGTGTGTGCACCAATTCCCTGAACTTGCAGCTGGTGCCTTTCAGCTTAGAGTTACTAAAGAAGTCAAAGAGAAAGAGATAGAAATAGAGGCAAAAAGGAATCCTGCAAAGAGAAAACAAAGATAGTGGCAAAGACAAAGAAGGAAGCACAATAGGACAAATATCTCATTACAGAGTAGAAGGCACAAAACCAATGTGGTTTTGACTAGAGAGTTTTGGAATGTTGATAAGAGCTAACCCCTGAATAGTTCCCCTATAGTCTAACTGAGATGTGAATATTTAACCCTCTAAAACCATATCCTCCATATTCCAATAAATGAACTTCATCTTCATAAAGATCAACTAATACCTTAACCATAGCATTTTTGTAGGAACCCTCTATCCATCCTCCAACAAATTCATTTGTTCCTTATGTTTCTATTCATATTTGAAGGTATTTTTGTCAACATAGTAAACAAACAAGTTCTCCCTGATTTCTCCTTTTTTCGTATAATTTTCTTGCTACTATATTCTTCTTGGATGAAGGAAAAAAAATTTCTTGTTTAAATGCTTCATAAAAATCAAGATTACTTAAAAGATACACTAATTAGGGATTTTTTTCCTAAACATTTTAATAAAACTACTATAATCCTTCATAATATAAATTAGAGACCTTCATAATATTGCCTTATCATATTGATTCAATTGAATTTAGTAACTAGAAATAACATAAGGAACAAGCATCCCAACCTATATGTATTTATACTAGTTAAAGATATTTCATTTATATATATATATATATATATATATATATACATAGATATATATATATATATATATATATATATCATATTCTTATATACTTTTAAGGACATAAAATTCATTAATTATAACACATGATAAGTTGAAGGTGGCTATTCATGATACTTCTTAAAATCTCTCAGTTTTTATAACTATTCATCTTTCATTATTGAAATGCATTGAAACTATGTGATATGGACTAGGGAATGATGCAAAAGTGAACCTGACCATAAGCATCTCTTGTGACACAATGCCATAAATCGATAAAAAATTATAACTCCCTTTGGGCCTAGCCTAGTTAAGGGGAATATACATAAAGGAAAATACGACTTGTTTAGTACCTTATGCACATGCCTCAGTGGTATTTCCTTATGGTTCTTTTGTCTACATCATGTTTAGGTTTCTTCATTGTCCATTGCATAGTAAATTAGGAAGGCACTTACCATGACTCTCTAGTAACATTGTTTTTTATCACATACTCAAGCATCTTGGCATGAACAAGATGGGGCACATTAATCTATCAAAAGCATAATGCCTACTAGCATGAAAACCCACTAAACATCGATCCAACTCGAGAAGAGATTGAAGGGAAATCTATGTTGATATGGATACTTCAGGTCCTAGGAGACTCCAGGCCAGGCTGCACTCTAGAATCTATGCCCCTTTTAGTGAATAATTTGAAAACTTGTCTAGTAAATTTGAATTGTTTTATTTACCTCTAAAAAATGTTAGACTAAATTAAATAACTTATATTAAAGAATAGTTGTGTTTGGAAGTCTCTTAAATACCATATTCTATTTTGGTTTAAACTGGAATATCAGAAGTGACCCTAACTACAATGATTAAACGAATTTAGTTATGGATATATATGCAACCGTGAAAGAAACAGGCACCATGATTTAGAAAATTGAAATAATATGTTTACTAAATATTACTAAATGTTTATAAAGATATGCTTAGTTGATAAACCAGTTAGAAGTGGATCAAACGCAAACCTCAATATATGTTTAGATAGACCAATGATGGAAAGCTAGAAACGAGACGAGGAAACAACAAAAGAGAGTCAATCAAGTGTACTTAAGAAAGAAAAGATTAGACAGGCTAATTGAGCACCAGATAGTGCATCACATATTCACTATTTGAGCTAGCATTTAGGAGGCTAGACAGAATCACTTGAAGCTGTACTGCTTCTGTGTTGATTTTATGAAGGCCTTTCACCCTGCCTCTTTATATGCTTCCAAAGTTTCACTCTCCAAATTGCTATCTACAACAGGAAATTGATTGGGGGAAAATATTTCATCGAGGGGCATGATGCTGAAAATAAACCTTTGAATCTCTCTGAAACAGGGGAACTTCTCTTCGTGCGAGACAAATCTGGACATGGAACTCATACTCTGTCTACAGCAAGGGGGAGTTTCGTGAAAAATGCAAGTATATATCGACATGCAAAAGGGATTGCAAAAGGAGGAGCCCCTCATGCTAGAGTTGCAAGTTATAAAGTTTGTTGGCCTACACATTCAAACAGCTACAATTGCTATGATGCAGATATTCTGGCAGCATTCGATGAAGGGATACATGACAGAGTTGATGTGTTCTCAGTTTCTCTAGGAGGTCAACCTCCCATTCCAGATTATTTTCAAGATTCAATTTCAATTGGATTGTTCCATGCAGTTCAAAGAGGGAAGGTTGTCGTCTGTTCCGCCGCAAATCTTGGTCTAAGACCAGCGATAGTTCAAAATGTGGCACCTTGGATCATAACTGTGGGAGCAAGCAACATCGAAAGAGCATACCCTTCAAGTGTTCATCTCGGAAACAACATAACATATATAGTAAGTACGGTTTATTGGCATTCCTAATTATTTTATGTTTTACAATTTTTTTAGTTTTCTGAAGAATTTTTATTTGGATTATATTTTTTTGTTTTGTAAATGTTGTTTCTGAATTTAGTGTTGTATCAACTGTTATATATTGGGACCACTACCTTAAGAACATGAGACTAACCTCCTACTCAAAATAATAATAAAGGTTTGGAAATTTACTAAGACCTACAATTTAACAAGATATCAAAACCTTGACCGATATTAGATTCCCAAGTCGCCTAGGAATTAGGGTGTTGGAAGAACAGAAAAACCCCATAGCACTGATAATTTACAAAATTCATAGATTAAACCTATTATTCAAATAAATCCTAAAAACATATGCAAATAATGGTAAAGGTTTGGTATTACTAAGGCTTGCGGGTAAACACAACATTCAGTGTCTTTAAAAACTCTGTTACACCATTTGTTTTAAAGTTCATGAATCCAACAAATCTCTACCAATTTTCAAGTAAATTTGACAACAAAGAGGCCAAAAATTTCTTCAAAAGGTAGAACAGTTGCACTACGGACAACAGGCTAGCTTAGTGCTTCTTCTCTAGTTAAGTAATGAAGCGCGTTTAATTCATATTATGAAATTTGATTTACCAGTATTCCTATAAGTCCCGAGGGTGGAAATCTATCCCCACAACATGGAACGGCTAAATATATTTCATCATGTTTTCTTGGAAAGCATTGTCATTGAAAGATGCATTGTTTGGAGACTAATAAATACAAGTATTAGGGAATCAATTCAAAATAAAAGAAATGCAATGGAGGATATCTAGAATAACGGTGAAGTTTTTCATAATACCATGGCCACTCTTGAGTGTGAGGATACAGATTTCTTAAAATGCGACAACAAGCAAGAAGCAATGATGTTTAGAACTCAAATGACTACGATCTAATATATTATCTTTTAATTTTATTGAGAACGGGATCAACAAGTCACATTCATGAGCTTGACACACAGCGGTACACATACAACAAAATGAACATTCATTATTTTCATAGAATCCCAGAATAAAAATCCTTTGAAGACATTTGTACAGGGTTCTGGTGCCAGATAAAACAAAAGGTATGGGTTCAAAAATATAGTTTCATTATCAAGAGAAAGTTACCAAGCTCAACTCGCCTAAGAGTGAGGATTGACTAGTGATCTAGGAAAACTCACGAGCTGACTCATAAAACTTCAAATAAAACCACCAAATTTCAGAATAAAAGAGATTTTCTGTTCATAGCCAGGCTTGTGAAGGTTAATAATGCATATTTTCAATAATAACTCTTTTTGAAATAGAAAGATGATACTATTTACCACAAAAGGCTCGGGATTTTGGAATGTTTGACACATCTTTTGGTTGTCTGCTATGATAGAAGGTTAGAAACAGAAACATATGGACAAACCTTAAATATGAAATCAGAAAAACCACCTCCGAAGCACATAGCAAAGAAATAATAATCAAATGAGAGTGAAATTAATTCCCGATGAATTAAGAAAACACTTTATATAGTGAAAGCTTGGGTGATAGAAGCAAAACTATTACCATGAATAGACGAAGGGAATAGTGCAAAGAGTTACATGCCATCAAATAACCATGTTAAACGTTTGTAGAAATTCAACATTTTTTTATGGTGAATATTACATTAGATGGGGAATGCTTCGTTCGGTCTAGGAACTTACAAGTTGTAATGGTGAAGCTCTGCTCAATGCTCTCTACTCTTCTACTCCTCAAACTAGCTGCTCAACACTCTCTGCTCTCAACTTACTCCGTAGAATTCGCTTCTCGACACTCTCTGCTCTAAACTTACTCTGGACTCCGGACAAGGCATTTATAGATGACCGTGGATGCCTCTGCATATGCAAACAGTTGGCACTTGCAGCATGCAGGACACTGCATGCATGACACAGATAACAGGTAGCAAAAACTTAGGACAAACTAAGTGGTGCTTTTGATAAAATGTTCAGCTCGGAAATATGAGGAAACTTTGGATAAGAAAAACTTTTCATCTCTGAAAACTTTGGATATCTTATTTTTACCCCCGAACATAAAAATTAAAAAAACATAAAGTGTATTTGTTTCCTCTGTCCACTTAGCTGTTGGAGATGTTTGGAGCACTGATGATCAAATACATACTACCATGTACCAGTAGTATACCATTAGAAAAGGGCAGGATCTAAATTGCTCGTTAACACTCGGTTTCTCTATCCACGTAGTTGATGCAAATGTTTGGAGCGCGGATGATGAAATACATATTGCCATATACTAGTAGTATACCAGTAGAAAAGGGCAGGATCTAAATCCTTCATTAAAACTTAAAAGAGACAAATCTTTCTCGTGCAAAAGAACTGAACATAAATCCTATGGTTATATTGTTATTACTATTAGAAGTTTTTGGAAGTTCCAAGACAATCATCCTGGTTCAAGGATTTAGAAAAGACGTCCTAAATCCTTTTTCAAAGAGGATTGAGTAACATAGACAGCTACAACAGCCAGCATTGATGTGTTTTATTTGATCATTATGTCATGAAGCAAACACATCTCAATCAAGAAGATGGCCCAATTTTACATTTGAAGCATTCAGACAATGTATTAAATGACTTACCAGTGACGATATATTAACTGATTTACCAGTGCATCAGAGATTTATTATTAGGACTACAATGAAGAAAATATTAAAGCAAGTAGAATACTATATTTTCTATGATGTTTTGAAAGAAAATTTGATAAATGCACCAGAACATTATTCCAACAATCTAACAGATGTGGTGGGGCGCTGAAATGTGAAGCTTAAGAAAGTTCAGGAAAATTCTAGAAATAAATGATTCTCGACTTTCTTGAAGAAAGTTCAATTTTTTAAATTAGATTACCTTGAGGACCCTCGCATGAGAGCCATGTGCTTCTTCACTCCATCTCCATCATATATCATGCAAGTTCTAGACCATGCCACGTTAAGGACAGAAGCCTTTAGCTAGTAGACATTCACTAGAAGCTTGTACATTTGTCACCTTTCTTTCTTTAGCCTTTCTTTCAAAAGGTAGGGCCTTATAAAAAAACATAATCTTTAGCCTTTCTTTCAAAATACAGGGGCTTATAAACAAACAGAAGCCGCCTGTCACCTTCTACATTTGCCTTAACATTCTTTATTTAACTATCTGTATCTTTCATGAGTTGTTGCATAGCACCAGGGTAGAAGCCCCTGTTGGGATGGAATGAAGGAACAATTTATTACAGGATGGAACTGAAGGAGCAACAGATCTCCTGAACATGAATCCATAACCCTACAATATAAGTGACCCACGGAAAGGGAACAGTGACAGTCACATCAAGCATATGGCGCGCTACAGGTATACCCAACTACCGTAGCATTCTCTACTCCAGAAAGCCAAAACTTTGCCCTTGTTCTACAGTGGGGAATCATTTTCCTTTATATAGACCCACGCAAGGAGATGTTAACTCGTAGACGTGCAGCGCATTAAGAATCACGTGGAACTTGTTTGGACATATATAAAAAAGAATGATGGCAATTGGAAAATACACTAATAATTGCGCTCCCTTCTTATTCTTAGATAGATTTTGCAATGCAATGTTAAATAGATTTTAAAAATGATTTTATTGGTTTTACAGATATCTAAGATTCACGTAAATTTTCTAAAAGCATATGGATTAATAGTGTCTAAATTTATATATATATATATATATATATATATATATATATATAATGATTTTGATTCACAAAGAATTGTGAGAGTAGATAAATTAAGAGGAGGGATTATTTTTAGTACTTTTTATTAGTGTTGTGTGGCTTTTGGAGCAAGAATGTCTCGAAATCCACTCTTTTACAAAGTTTTTGTTGCTTGCATAGAACTAATAACTAAATGGTTAGAAAAAAAACACAGAAATAGTTGTACAAGGCATTTATATCTATCAAAGATCATGAGTAGAGAAGCCAGAAATATTCTTTATTATTTAATGAAAACAATTACATTATTATCTTAGAAACACTAAAGGGATTTGTATAGCAATGAACCATAAAACTCTCTTAAAGGAATGTTACTTTTATCTCTCTCTTTATGAAGTTGTTGGAGAGCTCTGATGGTAAACTCTATGAAAATAAATCTATGCCAATTGTGAGAGGATTTGGAAAAATAACATTTGTTTGAACTTCCATCTTCTAATGGTCCTAAAGGAAATGATATTTATAGGCCCAAGCTCATGCCTTTATTATCATGGGCTCATTAATGGGATTTGGTGTTTGAGTGATCTAGTGGGAGATAAGAAGAGCCCTATGGAGATTCCTTAACTCCACTTTAGCACTATAGTGGTTCAAAAGAGAGCTATTTGGCGTGGTACTTTCACCTGGTGGTTTCCCATTTAATTTGATGTGGCAAGTTGGGGACATATTATTGATATATGACTTCTAGGAATCCATATGGCTATGAAAGAAACAACTAGGGTTATGCGTGCAACTTTGGTTAGGCGAATTTATGTCGTTTAATTTTTTAAATGTAAATCTTAGGAAGTTTAAAGTTTTTCTCATCTTTTTATATTTTCCAACAATGACTAGTGAATTTACACAATCCATTCTTAGATATTGAACGTCCTATATAGTGTATTTGAATACATGCTTTTTCAAAGATAACATTCATGATTAACAAGCCCCTTAACTATAACCACTACCTTTTGTTGATCTAATTCTCATTTATGTTTACAATACTTGACGTCAATTGAAAAACTATTTCTACTTCTACATGCTCATGAATATTTTCTTTAGCTCTATCATGTATAAGGGGTTGGTTTTGCTGCAGAATTTATATTATTCATATTTTTTCACCTTCTTGAAATTCAACGTTAGTTTAACTTTATTATTCAATATTTTGTTATCTAACTTATTTCCTGCGTCTAATTGTGCCTCAACTACTATCCACTAAAAATTTTTGTGAGCCTGTGTAAGATAAAAACCATTATCTTTGTTTATTTTCGTCTCCCATCTTACTATTTCATAGTTTCAACAACATTGAAGGACATCATATATTTAGTTCTTTTTAATTTTGTAGGTATAATGGATTTTCCATACTTCCATCTTCACCATAAATCCGCTTTACAAACCCCCCTTCAAGAAAATTTAATTGAATTTCATAATGAAATTTAATTTTCACTAAGTTATCATTGTAGTTGTTATTAACATAGTTATGTATGAAATGAGAACTAGAAGTGCACCCAGTACTTTTTTTTGAGATAGCAAAAAAATCATTCAATTTTGAAAAGTGTTGATTCATGGTACAAATTTTTTTAAGCATATTTTTTACAATTTAAATTTTATTATGTATCAAGTACCAATTTTTTTTTAAATGTAAGTCATTTTCATGCTCTTTTTGAAAATTGGTGATGAAACATCAATCCCTTGTTTTAGAGATCGTATTCTTGACACATTAAATTTTCTAATGTCCTCTTATTGTTCTTATTCCCTCAATATCTATTTTTAAGTGTTTTGCACTTCTGTGTTTTTTTGTTTTTCTTTTCAATTTTTTTTATAATGAAATCTTAATAGTTAAAATAAAGCTCATTATTTTAAAATTAGGTTATTTATATATTTATGTGATGTTAATTAATATTTCAATACAAATAAAATAATTGTCACTAAAAAAATAATAATTTTAGACATTTAACAAAAAAATACACATTTTTAACTTTTTTGTTAAAATGACATGTGAAATAAATGATTTTTATGGGAGAATTCTAAAAAAAAAAACTTTAAAAGATAACTTTTTTTATGAATTTTATGTGAGAAATTTATAATAATCACTTTTTTCTTTACAAAAAATAATGATTCACATAACAATTGAAGTGAAAATCACATAACAAAATATTAAACATATAACAACAATAATTGAATACTTTTCTAAAAAAATATCAAAGTTAAAACATTACAAGTAGAACTAATGAATAGTTCTCGAAATTGAGTTTGATTTGCAGGGAGAACTTAAATTTAATCAATAATATCATATAATCCATTTTCATAATCATCTAGAGCTTCATTATTGTCTTCTTCCATCATATTTTTTGCTTCAATTTGGTCATTTTCCTCTTCCAATGGATCTTCGATGTATAAAAATCTCCCAAAGTATACTTTTCCAATCATTCCATCTAATGGTGTTGACATTCCTCTACCTTTTTTTCTACACGTGATTCATTAAAATCTCCTTTCCTCAAACCAACTTCTTGCATTACATCCAAAAGAAATTGAAGACCATTAATTCTTTACTAAATAAAACTAAACTATAGTGAGGTTTTTCAATGGCAATGCAATTTCTTCGTTTTGTAGGAAACATGTTAGTGTTGTACCTAATCATAAAGAACAAAATAAATAATTAAGTAAATCAGTATATACACATTAAAATTTATAAAGGAAATATTGAAATCCAATTTTATATAATAAAGATTACATGGACGTGGCAATAAATCCAAAAACCCAATCTCCTTCATTTCAACATAAATCTATAAGATAGTTAATAAATGCTTGTCGCTTTTGATAAATTTCACTCTCTCCTATTGCATCATTGGCCTTATATGTAATTTTGTTAATGAAAACATCATGAGCCAATACCTGGCTATGACTCTTTCTATCTACTTGATTCAGAATAGTAGGCTTATCACTATCATATTTTGTCCAACATTCAACATGGATGAACTCACAGTTAGTCATAATTGGCTAATCTCTGCAACCATTAAGATTTGAATTTTTCCTAGAATATGACATAGTAAACGTTCAAGTAACATGTACATAAATAAATTTTTTAACAGTAATCAAACATACAATTTCAATGTTTTACGATGTAAGCTACATCCTTCTATTTTCCTTTCCCTTAAAGCTTGATAATAACATTTCAAATTGTGGGTCCAAATAAAATGTCACAAATCTCCAAATTAGTGATGTTGCGACTTCTTGGAATCCCATAACAACTTTGTCAAAAACTTGATAACTATAAGGCTCTCTATCATACCTAATGTTCAAGAAATTGAAACGATGAGGAATATATACAATAACTAGGGCATATTCTCTTTTAGGTATGAGTTTTTCAATGTCTTTACAATCACCTCATACCATTTGACATTGAATAGTGTTCAACCCATTTTGAATAAAATAACTAAGACAAGGATCAAGTTCAACATTCCTAAGACACTACGTTCTCAACCTTTCTAACCTAATTTTTTCAATAAACCTTTTGAAAATATTTGGTACTTCATTTGTATCCTTCTTTGACATCTTTAATGAAATAAACAAATATATATATATATATATATATATATATATATATATATATATATATATATATATATATATATATATATATATATATATATATATATATATATATATATATATATATATATAGATAAGTAATAAAATAATTTTTCTTTTACATATGAATAAAATGAATGTATAAATCAACATACATTTTTGAATGCAGGATAAAAATATGTGTTTATGTAGAATATGATTTTGGGTAGTTTCATACAACATCATCCAAACTCTCTTCGCTAAACATTTTAACAACGTGTTCTTGTATTTTCATATAAACATTATGACTGAATAAATGAAGTAAATTTTTTTAATATATCAATATGTATATCAAATATTACCAACAACAATATGTTATATTTAAGAAAAAATATAATACGTAGAAAAGTAAAAATAATTCAACAAGCTTACTTTTGAAAATCCGAACACATTTCGTCGAATGATAATTCACCTAACGTCATAGGAGATAATATTTATTTGCGTGGTCTACAATCCTTCACTCCTTGCATTGTTCTCCAAGGTGTGATAATCATATCATCTTGAAGATGCTTGTTTTCAATACTTGTATTATTGTTGGTACATATTTAGGGTTTAGACTTTTCAACCTTTTGATTTTTATGGCAATATTCTGCCACATGTTGAAAATCTCTTCAATCAATTGCCATGTCTCCGCAAATCTATACTCCAGCTAGAAAATGTTATATATACCTTTGAATAAATATGAATTTACTTTTCCACCTTTTGAATTCATTTTTTCCTCAATTTGATAACCTATTGCCATACAACATTCCTTCTCAAAGTTTGGACTGACTTTCACCTTATCCCCACCACATTTTTTGCCATATTCATTATGAATAAATATGACCCTTTACATGAAAGTCATGAATATCTTATAGTCATTACCTATATTATGATCCCATACCAATAATTTTTCTTTTGTTTATGTTAAACTAGAATAAGATACAGCTCATTGTTTCAAAAATGATTTATTGTGATATCCTTTATCAATCATCCTCTAGCCTTTGTAGAATGGCCCCGCCAATTACAAATATTTGTATTCAAAACATTTTGTCTTCTCAGATGACCCTTGGTTTGGAACTTGAATTGGATCAACAAGAAGCATAATCAACCACATGTGCATATGGAGTGTACCCAATCAATGTTTTCAAGTTATGGACATGTAGGTGATGTCGCTTTCTAATTTGATATTTAGATTGTCCTTCATTTGACTTATATAATTGGCTAACATTAAGATGAAATGTTTTGCTACCACTAATTAAATTATTCTTCACCAACCGGTCTTGAATGGAAATTTGTTTTGTTTTAATAATGTTATCATCTAAATCAGGAACTGGTGTTACGATTTCCCTTTGTCTTTTGGATCTCTCACTATGATCTTCACTAGTAGTCATGATTTTTATATATTCACCAACATTTGATTTCTTCATCTTACCAGTTAACATATTTTCTTCTAGATAAACATTCTCCTCACTATGAACTGGGAGAGAGACATACATGAGAATTTTGTTTTTTGGTGTTTTATATATTTTATCCTTTTCAACTACATTTCTAACCTCGTCCTCACTAATGGCAACACATTTTTCAACTTCGGCTTCAACTTCCACATCTCCAAACATAACATGTCTAGCTTTACTAGATTGATCCACTTTATGGATTGTTTGTTGATCCCTTGTATACATTGTTGTAGCTTCATGAGATATTATTTTTTTCTTCCTTTTTCCTTCTTATTTTTTATCTGTGTGGAAATTGCTAATCACATTCATAATATTTGTCTCTACATAATAAATACCCTTCAACATAGTTGAAAGACTCTCATTAAAATCCTATAGCAAAAATTATAATATGTTAATGATAAATAGGTTTAAAAAACATAATGATACCTACAATATTGCATAACACATAAATATAAATAAGCATATTTACAATGTTAAATTTGCAATGTTGAGTGTACTTTCCTCACACGACTTTATACATTCCTCATATGTGTCATACTTGAATTTTAAGAAGCGGTATCTAACCTTTTAATGTGTCTTGGATAGTTTTGTAAGAACATAAAAAATGTTTGTATTGAACACCAATCGTAGGTATCATACCTTACCCATCACCTCATATGGTTCACCAAAGTTAATCATACTACAATATAGATACATATGCACATGTTCATTAGTTTCTATATCTTTAACATGACATATAATTTTTTTTTATCTATTTCTCACGCATTCCTCCATTTTGAAATAATATTGAATGTGTTTGAGAGTCCAGTTGCTTAACTTTTTCCATGTGTCCCAGTTTTGTTACATTCAGTAGTATTCATAAAGCATCCAAATGCAACTTTAGATGATGTAATTACTGCCATTGTTCAAGAAACATTTACAGGTACCTTCATTGATAATATATTCCTCACAATATGTGTGTGCGTGTGTGTAGAGAGAGAGAGCGAGAGAGATATTTAATTAAAAAAACACTACAAATATTAAAAAAAAATGAATATTAAAAGAAGCTTATCAAAAAGACCCTTAAAAGTTAATTTTAAAATCAGAAGAAAAAACACTTTAAATTTAATTTAAATAAAAATAAAATTAAAAAAATTAGAAAAAAAAAAAGTTATGCCCGAGGGGGTGCTCGCAAGCCCTCAGCCCCACGTTGGGTGGAGGGGATGATTCCCTAAATTGTCCCCTTTCCTTAGTGGGGGGATGAAGGCCCTCAAATGTCCGCTAATGCACAATTTGTTTATATTTTTATTTATGAAAAAAGTATCTTATTTTAAATAAATGTAATTTTATTTTTTACATTTTTAAGGAATATTGTTTTTTTGATATCCTCGAGGAACTCAACAGTCTGTCTGTCATGTGACTACTAGTAAATCTTTCGAGGTTTATGAAATTTTTTGTTTTTCAGAAATTAGTCACCTTCTGGGGATTTGAACACAAGTCCGCCTTGTTCCAATAATTACATAAATTCAAATCATGAATTGAAATGCCTCCCAAGAGAAAAAAAAAATTGAACAATGGTTTTCCCATTTCAAAGCCCTAAAATATATGACTTTTCTAATTTGTTCTCTAAAAAATCCTACAATTTTGAGCTCTTTTTCATCTTTTTCGATAAAAAAATATTTAAAAAATTAAATTTTTTAGGTTGTTTTTCCCCGAAAATATGGTATTAGAAAAAAAGCCTTCGAAAGAAACGAAAAACTTAAAAAAAAACAGTTTTGGAGCATATAAACCATAAAACCATAAAAAAACTTAATTTTCCCAAATTCCTCTTCAAATGATCAAAATAAAAGTAAAACTAACCTTTGAAATGAGAAAAAATCCCACTGATAGTTTTATCAATAACAATGGAGATCCTCTGCGAAATTGTTCCAAAATTTTTAACAAAACCCAAAAGAGTTGTTGTGATGTGAGCAATGGAAACAACATAATTTATTATATAGTGAAGATTGTGGGATTACTTCAGAATTTCTTCAATAACGCCAGAGCCAGAAATTAATAACGGACGTTGTCCATTGATTAGGAAAGCTCACTCAGCATAGCTAGTTATCAGTAGATGTATTTGTAAAAATATTAGTTAATTTCACATGATATACAACCCTATAAAAATATTAATTAATTTCACATGATATACGACGCTGGTTATGAATCTCATTCATGTAAATTGTAAAAGATGTATTTGTAAAAATATTAATTAATTCACATGATATACAACCCTGTAAATATGAATCTCATTGATGTAAATTGTTGTAATACAGTATTAATTAATTTTACATGATATACAATGCTGGTTATGAATCTCATTCATGTAAATTGTTTGTCATGTAAATTGTTGTATTACAGTAATATTCAATGTAAAAAAACACAAAGAACATGTTAAAATGTAAAAATATTTTGCTAAGATTGATTGTTATCATCTTCCAATCATCCAATATTAATTTATTCTGAATTAAATTAAATAATAGTTGAGTTGATGAATCAATGAATGAATGAAGCAAAAAAACACAAAGACGCAAAAAAACACAAAGACGATATCCTCCCTCAGCTGGTTGTGGCCACATCTAGTCATTGAAAATATAAATGATGTGTTATTACAGTAATATGCAATTAAAAAAACACAAAGAACATGTTAAAATGTAAAAATATTTTTCTAATATTGATGGCTATCATCTTCCAATCATCCAATATTAATTTATTCTAAATTAAATTAAATAATAGTTGAGTTGATGAATCAATGAAGCAAAAAAACACAGACTACATCCTCCCTGCGCTGGTTGTGGCCACATCCGGTCATTGAAAATTTAAATGATGTGTCCTAAATTGGCCACACAACCCACACATTGAGGTGTAACTTAATTATGCACGTCAATTGGTAAAGCAATAGCGCACTCTGAATGTAGCATTTTAGTGTATGTATCTGAAACTAGGGAAAATTGGGAAAAAAAACAAATAAGAAATACCACCTCCAGAACTTCATAGCTTTCAGGCATAACATAGGAAGAAACACAAATGAGTAACTAATTCAATATACAATTTGCGAGTTAACTTCATTGGATAATAAGCACCATGCTTAATCAATCTATGGAACCTTTGGCGTTCGCAATCAGCAGCCGTAGATACGAAATTATTGCTCATGTGAGGTTTCATTTGATGTATTCAATGATATAATTTGAACCAAACACGGTACTTTTTAAGATGGAGCAAAAATATAAATACAAAAGGCGGTATTGTTATAATTGTTGTATTACAAAAATATGCTATGTTGATATTCATTTTTTTAAATTCATTTAAATCATTTTATTTATTATAAAATTCACATATTGTTAAATTTTAAATCAATCCAGAAATTTTTATAGTCAAATAACATTTTATTTATCTATGGTAAATGAGGGTTAATCATTGACTCTTTTAACCAAAATTTCAATCCTGAATTTACCTATATAACAATTTCTCAACTGTCATGGTACACTTTCCGAATATTAATTTATATTATTATAAATTAACAAATAATACTATCCATGACACTTTCCAAATATTAATTTATACTATTATAAATTAACAAATAATACTATCATAAATTAACAAATATGAAGTTGCTTAACCAATGAATGAATGAAGTAAAAAAAAACACAAAGGTGAAGTTGAGCAATCAATGAATGAAATAAATAAAAAAACACAAAGAACATGTTAAAATGTAAAAATATTTTGCTAAAATTGATCGCTATCAACAAATAATACTATCCATGACACTTTCCAAATATTAATTTATACTATTATAAATTAACAAATAATACTATTATAAATTAACAAATATGAAGTTACTTAACCAATGAATGAATGAAGTAAAAAAATTGATGAAGCTGGTTACTGCGTGCTGGCGGCCCTCTTCCGACCACTATGTTCATATGGACGGAGACATTGTAGGTCGCCAAGACGGTCTTCTATGGTATAAAGAATGAATGAAGTAAAAAAAAACACAAAGGTGAAGTTGAGCAATCAATGAATGAAATAAATAAAAAAACACAAAGAACATGTTAAAATGTAAAAATATTTTGCTAAAATTGATCGCTATCATCTTACAATCATCCAATATTAATTTATTCTAAATTAAATTAAAGAATAGTTCAGTTGATGAATCAATGAATGAATGAAGTAAGAAAAAGCCAATGACTATATCCACCCTCAGCTGGTTTTGGCCACATCCGACGGTCATTGAAAATATAAATGATGTATCCTAAATTGGCCACGCAACCCACACATTGAGGCACAACTTAATTATGGACGTCAATTGGTAAAGCAATAGCGCACTCCCTGTTTTAAATCAATGAATACTCACGAATGTATTGCAAGCTTCGGCAGCCAATTAGAAACGGGGCATAGTCCTAGGTAACAAATACCCATTCCGAGTAACAGGTTTCCATGAGTCCCTGAAGATGACTTACTCCTCTTGTCATACCTCATTTTGGTAAGTCCATGTGAATTAATACCTCATTTTGGCATGTTGCAGAATGCCTTTCATTTGAAATACAGGACAAAAACAGAAATAGTACAAACACACATGCATAAAGACTTTCTAACCTTCTTTCCTGAACCCTTACCCACATTACCCAAGAAACAAAAACTAACAAAACAAGACGGCTTACAAAAAGCTCATTATGACTAAAATTTGAAGCGACAATAGAAATTTAAAATCTTCTCTTCGCGGTTTGAAGTAGCAATGGAATTTAAAATATTGAAAGTACATTTTCTTGGTAAATGATTGGAAATTGCAAGTTAAATAGTTCTATTACAGTAAGACCATAATCTGAAGAAACATATTCATATCACGTTTGCATTTGCTGTGTACGTGAAGGCTGCCATGTTCCTGGATTTTGTAATCTGTATAACAAATAGTTAGTTATAATAAAATGATAACATTGTGGATTGAAGAGAGGACATATTTGAGACAAAAGATGTTAAGGCATATGTTGATGTACCTTCCATTTGTTAGCCGACATGTAATGTTTCATTATTTTCATTGAGTGTGAACTTGCTGTGAATTTTGAAGTCACATAACATGTATACAGTTGTAGCTTTCTGTTGCAAATATGCCTTATATGACATTGCTTTTAAATCAGGAAGTAAGTCATGTAATAAGGGTTGCCTGATAATGCACTGTACAAAGTTATTTGTAATGGATTCTATTACACCATTTATACAATGCTTGTAGATGAAAGGGCAATTATCATTGCATTGTGAACAGAAAATTGTCCCATTGGTTATCGCTATGGTTGAATTGACTGGGGAGTTACAAATTGCACAAACAGGTTCGAAAGGAGTGAATATGGATTTGTTTCCATCAGAATACCTTCGACCTATTTATAAAATATTCAAATGTTAATCTACATTATTACATGGGAAATGCAAAGCTAGTAAAAACACGATTATTGTTATACTTACAGCATAGGTAGATGTAGTTAGTTTTCTGAGATTGTTTACTGCATCTGTGTTAAGTTCAGTCATGAACGTTGACTTTGATGCTCTTAATATTGTTTCTTTTGTGTTTACCTTTTTGTTAAGTTTTTGAAAAGGATGAGGGGGAAGTCTCCTTTCTGCAGTTGTTTTTCCATTGAAAGGAAAAATTGTTCATACGTGTCAAACAATTGCAACTGCAAGAGAGAAATTGTTATCCATTGAAAAATACGAAAAGTAATATGCAAGTACAAAGTAATTTGCAGTTGAAAAATTGCAAGTGCAAGAGACAAATTACAATAACTATAGACAAATTACAATAACTATATATTGAAGTGATGCATGTTATCTACTGAAAATTAGGAATAAGTAACATGCAAATACATACAGTTGCATTGTCATTTTCAGAATCTCCACCTTTGATATGGAGTATGTAATGCAATCCAACCTGTTTGGCAAGTGTAATGGTTGCAGCGATTGTGCCAATTGGGTACATTTCTTTTTTGTTTGCAAATTTCCTAATGGTTGTATTGGGAATGAAGCGATATTCTTTGAAAACTTCAGGTACAGTTTCTATAATACTTATTTCATTAAGCAAAATTATTTTGTCACAGTCACTGCGATCATAAACAGTTTTAGGCAATATCTTGAAATTTGTAATTGAGATGCTATTGCCCTGCAAAATTTTATGTTCATGTCGCTCCGCTAAATGTGCAGGTACAGTTAACGTTATACTCATCATTCGTTGAGCATTTGTCAAATCAGCTCATAATATTTGACGTGATTTGTTTGCTTTATCAAGGAATGCAGTATAGACAACCATTATCTCTCCAACAAATCGCTGCCCAATTCTACGACTATTGAGATCTTCAATTGGTACTTTAATTGGGAGTATCTGTTTTTGCCTATAAAAATTGCTTAGTTAGATACTGCTATAAACATTTCTACAATGCTGTGTTTCTCCTAAAAACTGAATAAGTATAAATAGATTACAATGTTGTGTTTCATATGCATACCTTTTTGATGTATCATTTTGTACATTTGTTGAATCAAGTTTTGTTGTGATTGTTTCAGTTGGACTAACACAAGTAAATGCACATTTCAATATGATGTGGATATTATCACATGTATTTTGTGATAAGCAATTAATAAACAAATTATGATATCTAACCTGTACATGTCTTCTTGCTGCATTGTCTGGGGGGACTTACTACAAGTTCTTTCTCCACTCGTCCAACATTTTCTAATTTATATAGATTTAAATATACATATGTAAAAAGAGAATGCATATATAATAAATATTAATATTCTAAATAGAAAATATCATATTTGAATAGTTTTCACAGACATACCTTTTCAAAACAAGCGGTTGGCTTGCCTTTTCTATTTGAGTTATGCCCTCTATTTCTTCAATTGTTTCTTTTCCTTTTTCAGAATTTATGCTATGTTATAGAATAGCAGAATATATTTAGTTCAATTTGAAAGAGCATATAGAACTAAAAATTGAACATGAACATTAAAACCATAGAACCATACATATGTAAAAATAGAATGCATATATAGTAAACATTAATATTCTAAATACAAATTAGCATATTTGTATAGTTGTCATAGACATACTTTTTCAAAACAAGTGGTTGGCTTGCCCTTTGTAATTGGGTTATGCATTCTATTTCCTCTTTCAAGATTTATGCTATGTAATAGAATAAGATATATTCAGTGCAAACTAAAAGAACATATAAAAGTAAAAAGTGAACAAGAACATAAGATCCATAGGAAAGGAAAGGCAAGAAGAATATACTCTATTTGTTTATGTTCCATGTTGTTGTTCTTTTTTCTTGGTCGTTTTGTTCAATTGAAAAATGTTTTACTGGTACAATCTGCATTCATAAGTAGATGAGGTCATCTCTGGAAATTTATGATAGAATGCTTGTGTTGCTTAATTGAAAAGGGTTTCATTGGCATAATTTGCATTGATGAATATATGAGGTCATATATGTAAATGTATGATAGAATGCATAGTATGTATAGCGTTATTATTTGGTTTAGTACAAAAATAATAATGTAATATGCTTTAGTAAAATAGAAATGGTAAAAACAATGAGGTATTGCAAAAATGTCAAAATTTGCAATTTTGTAAATTGTTTCATGTGTATATCATACCACAAGGACAAGAGATATTGTACCATGATCAGACCAATATGTATCCAATATGAAAATTCTATATTTTATATTAGCTAGATTTTCCCAAACATGGTCAATGAATGATTTATGAATGGTATTAGTTTTGTCAATAAGGAAATGAAGATTGTAGTTTTCCATGTAGGTTTCTAGCTGTTTTGTTTTTTGATTTGCAATGATATCAATATTGAAGTCCCCTAATATAACTATGATATTGTTTAGATCTAAGTGGCATAAAGCTTTTGTAATGACATTCAAAATTGTTTACATTTGCATGTGGCAATGCATATATATTGAGCACTGCAATTTGTATTCCGTGAACTTTTATTTTTGCGAGCAATGCTTCTACAGGTTGCTCTTCAAAATCGGTATGTTCAAGGATAATGATATTTTTCTTTATCAATATCATTACTCCATGCTTAATGCAACTTTAGATGCAATTGAAAATTTTGAAATATTCATTTTGCATGCACAATGACATATGTGTTTCTTGTAAACATAAGATATCAGATTGCATTGTGTCATAATCATTGCATACATCAGTAAGATGTGCATGAAGATTACGAGTGTTCAATGAAAGAATAAATATGGATCACAATGATTGTATTGATGAAGAGTCATATTCTAATTTCCATTTTGTAGTGGTTTGCAAACGTTGCATTTCACAATTTACTTTTTGCTTAACCTTAAAATTATTGTCTTTAAGAGGATTGAGCAAATACAATGATTCTATGTTTCTGACACGTGATAGTGTTGTGTATACTAGGCCATGCACTTGTACTCCAGTAGGGTTGAATGCAAGCCTATCCAAGGTTAAGTCTTGTGATCTATGTATTGTGCATGCACATGCAAGTTGAATTGCAAATTGTTTCCGTATTTTCAACTGGGCCATCTTTGATGTGATAGGCATTGCTTTTGATATTCGTAGGATTGGTGTCCAATTATGTGCTATGTCTGAAGTATACAAATGAGCCAGTTTTTTAGATTGTCGATGACCAATATTAGGGTCGTGGAACTTAATCCATAGAACATCAACCTTATCTGTATGGGTATATGATTTAACTATTCCATCTGCACCATTTACTATCCCATCTGGTGCATCATAGTTGCAAGCATACATTTCAACTAACATGTTCAACTTTATCAGAAGTTGCGAAGGCAAAATAACTGTATGTTGATGTGTTGGGAAATTGCTGTTATTCTCCTCATTTTCATCAATTGCATTAATTAAAATTTCTTTGCCAAGCATGAGAATTAACATTTTCTTGTTATGCATTGCAACATCTTTTTTTTGCTAAAATAAATATTGAAATGTCGGATCATTTGGTACAGGGTGCATGCAATTTGTATTCATATATGTTATATCATCAGATGTTTGACAATTTATTCGCATTCTATTTAAAACTGATATGAATCTCTCATTTTTTTGTCGCATAGTCATATGCAATTGGAAGCACTTGACATAAACCTTCCAAAAATCTTGTGTTATTGTTTGATTGTTGATTCTTGGTTGTTCAAAAATAAGAGAGTCTTGAATAGGTTGTGCTTGATAGAAATCACAACAAAATATGATGTCAATGTTGCCAAAGTATTTGGTTTGGACATGTTTTATGTTTCTGAATCTATTGTCAATAGAATATAAGAACTGACCACCAATCATCGATACCTCATCTATGAAAGCTAGCTGCAATTCTTGATATAGCTTTGATAAATTGTCCAATACTTCTTTGTTGAGTGGGAACAGATGAGACTTGTTAAAAGGCATTAACAATGCAGAATGGATTGTTGTTCCACCTGCATTATATGCAACCTTTCCTACGTATGCTAATATTAGACCTTTTGGTTTCATAGGATCAGTTGTGTTTTGTGAATCATAAATTCATATAAGCATTTGGAAAATTGCTTTTGCTGTGAGTGTTTTACCTACGCTTGTTCCACCTGTAATAAAAAGGTAAATTGGCTCCTTGGGGTTTTTTTTTAAATTGCAACGTCTTTTACAATTGCTTGTTGCTATTTGTTCAACATTCTTCTAAGTTTGTAATACTCATTGTTCTCCATTAAAAATGGATGGGCAGTAATTTGAAATCCAAGATTGATTTTTTTCTTCATTTCAAACTGTTTTGGAAATTGCAAGTCCGATTGCAAATCATATTCTTCATAATGGAAACTATTCTCTTGGTTTCGCATATTCATTTGGTTAGTATTCAAAGAACTAATTTGCTCATTTGTTGCAGTCTTTAAATCACCCCATCTTGGATTGATGTTATATGTAAATTTGGCTTCATTGGCTTGAATTGTTTTTTCATGTAATGCATATGCAGAGAGCCATGTAGGCAATTCTTGTTTCAATGTATTTTCAGAATTTTCAAATGGCATATATAATAATAATTTCTCTCGACAGAAGTTTTCAATATCATTGTGTTTGTTATATTTGACAAATCATATAACATTTGGGTTTTTCCTTTTATATATGGGTGTGCCATCTTTCCTGTAATTTGATACAAATTCTGCAAGGCAGATTTTGCTAATGGAACTTGGGCATCCAATGTAGTAGTCAATAATGGAATGGCACATAACATCTTCTGAATCATCAGGTTCTTGCTTCAAAAGAATAGGCGGTTTAAGCATAAATGTGCGTTCATCAACTGGAGATGTGTTTATGAATATACATTCCCTTGAACTACAAATCAATGGCAATGAAAGTGTTATATGCACTACTTGTTGAGCTAACATTTGTTGTAGATTAAGTAATGTATTTCCGAGTTTACGAATCATTTGCATAGCATCAATTTCATTTTTCTGATGCTCTTTTCTTCTAAATGCATTTGTCATATACTTGTCAATTTTGGTCATATATGAACTACAATATGATGCTGCGGCGTATGCATTTAGCACAAATTGTGCATCTGTATTTGCATTCCATAAAGTAGGCATAGCCTTTGCAAAACTGTTATTCCAAATGTGAGAAGGTTTTCGTTTCAGGAAAATTGTTGGTTGCTTTATTGTATGTTGTAATAGTTCTATGTACTCACTTTCTGTTAGTCCTATTTCCATGAGGAAATTGTCATGGGTTATTGAACCATTGTAGTTTGTTTGCTCCAAGAATGCAAAAGTGATATTGATTTCTCGACAATTTTTTTATTTTGTGCATTGGTTGGCTCGATGATCATTGTTGATTTCATTGGTGGCATGGGGAAGTTGTATCCGCAGTTTGAATTTTTTCACTTTTTACAACTTCTTGTATGGTGATGCTTATGCAATTTAGCAACATCTGGCTCCAAATGATCTGTATTACAAGTTATGTAATTGTCAAGAAACTTCTCAATTTCTGAATTGCTTTGTTTTCCATATATTGGAGCATTCTCTATCCATAATAGTCCATGTTCATGTTCAGTTCCTCTATTTTGAAATTCTGTTACGAAATAGTAATCAGATATCTTTCCAAAGAATGTAGTATCTTGACATATCATTTGCTTTATAGCATTAATTCTATGTCTATAGTACTAGCTACATGTGATTGGATATTTTCATATAAGGTAGTCAATGTCATCATCTTCTAATATATCAATAGCATATTTACTTGCTTTATTTCTAAACAATGTGACCAGTGTATCTACTAATGGTTTCCATCGATGTTTTGCACTTGTAAATGTCACAAAGAAAGTTGGAGGTCCCAATTGTCGTATCATTGCAAATATGTTTTTCTTAATTTGTTCCAAATGATCAGAAGATATGTGAATGTTTTTGAAATCTATGTATCCAATATCAGATTTCAATAACTTTTCCAAATTTGCTCGATACTTGACATCTTTTACTAATATTTCCCTGCCTTTTGGTTGTCCTTTTCATATTCGTACCCATATGCAAGAAAGATCTTTATCAATTATTATTCGCATTGTCTCGAAAAACAAATTTGTTGTATGATATGAGAAGTCACCACTTGCTTGTAAAAATTCCCATTGTACAATTTTTTGGTAGCTAAACCTATTTGTGATGTCATGATCATGTGCATCGCCATAAAATAATGTTGGAAAGTTCATTTCTTCTGCATATTTGGCCTTGAAAATCCCTAGTGGTCATTGTCCTTCAGCAGGTGCTAGTTCAATAATCTTGTCTTGCAAATCGTAGATGCGTTGTGACTCTATTAATCCATGCACCAATGTTTTAGTAGGTGCTTCGTTATTTGCATCACTGTCTGTATCACTTTCATTGTCATTGTTTGAATTTTGTAAAATGTATTCATTATTCTCTTGTAAAACATGGGCCCAATTCTCATTTATACAAATGTTCTCAGCTTTATAAAGACTTATAGAACATAGTTCGTTCAATGCTTTCATGACAATAATTGGACGTACTTTACCTGTTTGGTATGCATTTTTGTATTGCAATCGTCTTTTTAATGCAACTGCAATTGTCATTGTATCACTTATATATTGTGGAAATGCTTTTTGCGCAACGTCCATATGAACTGGTACATTGATAATTGATCATGTTAAGCCAATTTATGATTGCCTATATCCCCATTGTCTGATTTGTGCAAATGCAATTCTCAATGACACAAGTCTTTCTTCTATATCTGAAAGTGTATTTACAGTTGGCAATGGAATGTTACGTCTTATTTGTTCAGATGTTGCAAATTTTGGAAGCTTTCCATTCTTGAGTGCTTTTTTGCAAGCAACACATATGTTTTCATTGCTGAAGGTCCTTTTGTTCAATGTCAAATTCATATGCTTTTCTTGCAACTCTATAGTGAAGAATCAGATATTTTTTTGAAAAATGCAATCTGGTACAAACTGCACATCTATTCCTAGGCGTGTCTTCGACTTGTTCCATATAAATCTGTACTGCATCTTTCTTTCTTGTCATTCTTGACTTCTTATTAGAAGATGCTTTTTTGCATATGTCATTGCATTTTCTTCTTGTACATATGAATTGCTTCATTTGGTGATAAGTAAGCTTATGACACCTGGGCAATTTTTGTAAGCAAGATGCTATTTCGAATTCAATCTTGTTATTGAGATGTATGCGAGGACTAGATTGTTGATTTTGGAGTACATGCTTATGATAAAATATGTTAGCATTGTTATCTACATCACTGCATTTGCTTTTTGTACGTATGAATTGCTTTAGTTTATGATAATTGAGCCTACGACACTTAGTTGGTCGCATTTGTTCTAAATGAGATGCTAGCTCAAATTGAATATTATTGTTAAAATGTGCTTGAGATATACATTGTTGTTTTTCTAGTAAAAAACAATCAATGTTGTCAGGCACAATGCATTGTAATTTGAATTTGTCATTGTCAACATCTATTACTTCTTCCATCATTTCCAATTGCTTACCAAAGTTGCTTATGCAAGAACTAGGTTGTTGATTTTCTAGTACATGATTATCACAAAATATGTTATCATTGTTATGTACATTGGTGCATTTGCGTTTTGTACGTATGAATTGCTTTACTTTGTGATAATTGAGCCTACGATGCTTAGTTGGTTGCATTTGTTCTAAATGAGAAGCTATCTCAAATGCAATATTATTGTTAAAATGTACTTGAGATATACATTGTTGTTTTCCTAGTATATGCTTATGATGCAATTGATTACAATCCTCTTTTGCTTCCATGTACACTTGTTGAGAATTATGAACATATTTTTGTATCATTGCGTGGTAGTGAATATGTGATGTATCTGTCTTGAATGACATGATTGCATGTCGAATAAGCAGAACTGTAACTGACAAAGTTATTAGCAACAAAGGACCATACCTGGATATTGACTTTGAATATCACAGATATCCATTGCAAATAGAATGGTCCGCCTTCTACCTGTCCTTTCTCATATGGCATTGCCATATTTATGAGATATTGTTGCCAGTTGTTATACATTGCATATTGTATCACATCAAGTACGAGGTATTGTTCTAAACAATGTAATGCATCTCGATTCTTATGCATAAGTGCATTGCAAAAAGATTGTACAATGTAAAGTCGCAAACACTGTGCATCGAATTCTGTTTCCACTAAATAGCAAATTGCATTAAAGAGACTGTCACAACAATTAGATGTCATTTTCTTTGCGATCGTTAATTCATTTAAAAGCATATTATCTCCAATATGCATCCAATGGCTTTCAATATCTTTGCAAATAGATGACAGGTAGATATTAGACTGGTTGCAAATGCATATTGGAAACTTTTGGTAAAGCAATGGTTCATAATGACCACTAACAGGATTTGCATCATGAAAGAGAATGCAATATGGAATTGTATTTTCATGTTGATTAGAAAGAAAATATCTTGTTTTTCTTTTTAATGACTAAACTGCAATTGATATATCTAGCCATTTAGCAAAACCAACGTATGCAAAAGGTATCGCCCCATAAACCTCGGTCAGACTCCTTTATATTTGTAGATGTAGAACAACGCATTCTATGAAGATATGTACCAATATCGTTAATTCCATGTAACTCGTATAGGAAGTCAGGTGCTAGTTCATACTCATATGACTCCATTGCTTCAACATCATTATTGTTTAAGCAAAAAAGAAAATGTTCTATTAACCCATTTCGTAGTTCATCTGAAGCATAACAAAAATGTAGAAGCATTTCGAATGAGTCAAATAGAAAATCTCCTACAGTATATGAAAATGCATTTAATCTAAAACGACCATTTCTTTTTAAGACAATATCAATGCTGTCAGGTAAAATGCATTGTAATTTGAATTTTTAACTGTCACATCTATTATTTCTTCCATCATTTGCAATTGCTTACCAGACTTGCCTTCTCCAATTGTCTTCTACAGCTTTGCAAAAAATATTGATCAAATTAGCAAAAAGTGAAGATGATTATTTTGAACAAAATATATATATTAAAACAATAGGCTCTTGCATTATGTTTCCAGACAAATAGCAAATTTCTAGCAACAAGTCATATTTATAAATAAATAAGGAATTAGAAATGGAGAAATTGCTTTGGAGAACAATATAACTTGACAAAATGAAACAGTGGAAAGACTAATGAAAAAATGCAGCATAACTTTTGGAGGCAAAGACATAATGAAAAAATGCAGCATAACTTTGGGATGCAGGGAGTGACAAAGAAGCTCCAAAGGCAATGAATCTTTTGTCTAAACTCTTACCTAACAAATTGACTGTGAATATGCCTCAGATATTTAAACATTCTTCCAAATTTCTCATTTTAAATACAGGAAGAGTCCTTAATCGTTGCTTGGAATCCCTTGAGGAGGAGGTTTTGAGAACCTTCTAGGTTGATGGGCAACTTTTTAGTTTAATCTATTATATGATTATATATTACTTCACATTTTATGACTTTTTCCTATTGTCCATAATCATGCTTTTGTTTCCATCCTTATTTTATTCAAAAAATGAAGGCCATAGAACAAAATTTACCAAACAATAAGTATGCATAAATAATCAACATAAAGCTATCTTATATAATTTCAATCATTCATATTCATATGAAAAATAAACAGGAGGTATGTCGTACAGAAGGTTTTGTGTTTGGAGATGAATGTCCACTTCGTTCATGTAAAGGATCTAAAAGGTCCCATGAGGCATGATTGTGGGAGTAATAGTTTGACTAGAATAAGTGGATCCTAGAGTGGATACATAGCCTTGCATTGGAAAGGGGTTTCGCAACATGGAAGGTTGTGACATCGAAGGTGGATTGGGTCACCTTGGCCATAGTGCGATCAACCCGTAGAGCCTATTGAACAATCCACTTGGGGAGAGCCCTCTCACATAATAATACTAATGATTGTGAACAAATATTATGGACAATCGAAGGTTTATTTTCAAATATTTCAAGATTTCGAGCCTTCTGCCTATCCCATACTACAAATAAAGGTAATTCTTTATATCTACTTTTTCGATTAAACCACCACTTGAATAGAGAATCGAATGAATCAAAGGTGCTTAAAAACCTGAACATGTTACATTAGGCTACTCAAAACCTCCACAATCATAGGGCAGAATATGAAAAGATGTGAAACATCCTCCTAGGACTTATAATAGAAGATACACCTACCTAGGCCTTTACATTACCATTGGAGATAAAGGAAAAAGTGAAAGGGTTTATTTAGAGTATGTCCGATATCTACCACTTTGGCCTTCTAAGTTACTTGTATTTCATTTTCTTTTATTATTATATGACCATAACAATGCATCGATGCAATAAACCATTCATTTGTAGTTTCAAGGAGCCACAATCTAAATTATATATATTAAGTGAAGAGAGCTTCGGACACAGTCAAATTACACACATGCGGCAATAATGTTATTGAAATTCACCCTTGATACTTAGCTTGATAATTTGACAACCTATATTTATATTATAATTCTGATAGAGTTAGGGTTACTCTTATGAGTGAGGAATGGTAGTTTCCAGAGTTGAAATAGGCATCAATGCTATCATTTTCAATAAATGTTTAATAATTGATAATGATAGGCTATGATATAGAGATTTTTGAATTACTTGATAACATGCTCGATATACATGTTTCAGAGGGTTGAATTTTAAATTTGATGTGCAATCTAATATTATATAACTAATTACTTATTGTTTGATGGCTCATTAAGGCTAATCTACTAAACTATAAAGAGACTTGCAACTTCAGGTCATGTTCTAACTTCTCTGTCTAAGAAACATTATATGTCTTAACAACTCAATCTATGACATGCAAGCAATCTCTCAAAGAATTGGGACCACATCCTTCGGAGTAGGATTTAAGTCATGCTCGCACTCCAAAAGTTCAGAATATCTTATTGAAAGTATAATAAAATCCCTTAAAAAATTTCATGCATACAAAAAGTATATAGATCACATTCTCCTAGATACAACATTCTACCATCCTCTATAGTTAGATATTGACATCTCAACCAACATGACAAGCCTACTAATAATGTAATGCAAGTTGGAAAACTAAAGAGATGTTGGTTATAGGTGGCCTCTTGAAACTTCACTTGAAAACGCCCTACAAAATTACTTTCCTTTGTTCTCAGAGTAGGCAATATCATACTCGCCAGTTTCAAAAATACCTTGGCCTTCATAACTATTTCAGAAAGTAGCACAACTTTAGAGCTACTATGTTGAGTAAGTTTATTCTTGGATGTTGACAAGTGTTCACTGAAACTACTTTATCATCACAATCCTTTTTTTATAAATATGTAAAAGGTAATATCCATTTTCACGAAAGAGAAGAGGGCTTTTTGTGTTTCTTCCAAAAAAGATATGGCATTATCCTTATATAATATCTAACATAAATCATTAGATGTATGAGGCTAGTGTCACCTCTCTCTTGAGAAAACCTCAGGTGCCTTCCTTTCAGGCTTCGGTTGGTAGTAGGTGGAAAAAAACAACTAATGCCAACTTTGTCATTTGGCCATTCCCACTATATTTAATCCGTTTTTGAAATTTTAGCCTCCTTTTCTAATCACCAAGCTGTGCAAGGAGACCATCTGGCTCCCCTTGAATTAAGGGGATCTCTTTTACATTATATTTGTTTCAAGTAGCCACAATCTAAATTATATATATTAAGTGAAGAGAGCTTTGGACACAGTGAAATTACACACATGTGACAATTATGTTATTGAAATTCATCCTTGATACTTAGCTTGATAATTTGACAACCTATATCTATATTATAATTCTAATAGAGTTAGGGTTACTCTTATGATCATGTAAATATGAGGTGTATCCACTAGGAAATATTAACTATTATAGTATAAATGATGACATCGACTTATAACAATGTAAATTCATCTATTGGTTAGTGACGAATGGTAGTTTCCAAAGTTGAAATAGGCATCAATGCTATCATTTTCAATAAACGTTTAATAATTGATAATGATAGGCTATGATATAGAGATTTTTGAATTACTTGATAACATGCTCGATATACATGTTTCAGAGGGTGGAATTTTAAATTTGATGTGCAATGTAATATTATATAACTAATTATTTATTGTTTGATGGCTCATTAAGGCTAATCTACTAAACTATAAAGAGACTTGCAACTTCAGGTCATGTTCTAACTTCTCTATCTAAGAAACATTATATGTCTTAACAACTCAATCTATGAGATGCAAGCAATCTCTCAAAAAATTGGGACCACATTCCTCGGAGTAGGATTTAAGTCATGCTCGCACTCCAAAAGTTCAGAATATCTTATTGGAAGTAGAGAATGCATAGGTATAATACGTGCAATAAAAACTATGGATATGGATTGATAGGTCTAAATTTTCACTATCCAATGATCTAGCTTCTAACCAAGGAATACATGAAGGAGTACAAGTTGCCTAAAAGAGAATAATTAGACCACTAGAAGGAAATTCAAGAAAGATGAGGATATTCACATGCACATGACGCAGATTAGACTAATTACAACCTCAACAACGTCCATAGGAGCATCACCTTCTCAAAATCAGTTTGAATATTGGTTGCATACGTACATGTAATGAATTTAGTTAGCGGGAGATTGCTAGCGCCCAAATTTTCATATTTTTAGCACTTGTCCAATACATTTTTGTCGATATTTTTCTCATTTCCATCTCACATTAATACCTTGTTCATACACAATGATTCATTTTTGGTCAATCTATGATTATCCTATTAAAATTCCATTTCAATGTTTATTCTTATGAAATGCTTATATTTTTAAAAATGGTATCATAAGTGTTGAAACTTCCTAAATAGTTATTGCAACTGCTATGTGTAGCATTTCCAACTCTACTTCAGTATAGGTGTTTCAATTCTTGAGTGTATTTTATACAAATTTATTTGAGTTACGGACATAATTGCTACAACTTTGATTTGTTGCCATCATTGATACAAATTTGTTTGCAACAACTCCCACCACACTCTGGCGTGGATCTTGCCTTAGTAGGGATGCTACAACTCCCCCCATGGTTTTTGTTGCAACTCTTGAGAAATTATGCTATAATTCTATGACAAGTATTCCAAGGTATCACTGAACCGAGAAATTGTTTCCCATGAATTGGAAAGACAATAAACAATCATATTTTGTCATGAAGATGAGTAAAAATAGAAGATAGGAAACTAAAAAAATATGATGACTCAATCTACACTTGCCACATAGCTTATTAAATGAACTTATGCCTAATTTTTGTTATCTTTTAGAAAATTGATGTAACAGGATGGAATGGAATGATCTGATTGACATGGATCTCCATCTGTTTTTTTAACAAATTTAGATAGAAAAAAATATGTATAAAAACATTCACTCTCCTTCACAGACACACAATGGTTGATGAAGGGCATATATATGAGAATATCATTCTTTCTGTTTTTTCTTTCTATTTTTTCTACAACATTCTACTGTCCTCTGTAGTTAGCTATTGACATCTCAACCAACATGACAGGCCTACTAATAATGTAAGGCAACTTTGAAAACTAAAGAGAATTTGGTTATAGGTGGCCTCTTGAAAGTTCACTTGAAAACACCCTACAAAATTACTTTCCTCTGTTCTCAGAGTAGCCAATATCATACTCGCCACTCTCTTGAGAAAACCTTAGGTGCCTTCCTTTCAGGCTTTGGTTGGCAGTAGGTGGAAACAAACAACTAATGCCAACTTTGTCATCTGGCCATTCCCACTATATTTAATCTGTTTTTGAAATTTTAGCCTGCTTTTCTAATCACCAAGCTGTGCAAGGAGACCAACTGGCTCCCCTTGAATTAAGGGGATCTCTTTTACATTATATTTACCTTGACTACAACATTGGTGAAATCATTACAAGGTTTATACTCTTCTGTGGTTTTTATCATTATGATTTGGGTGGGTATCCCTTGAAAAGCAGACAAGAATCATCTGTTATGTGTGACAGGACTTCCAGTGCCTACACAGTACCTCACCTCATCCCCACGCAATCCATTGATTTTGTGCTTAGGTTTATTCATTAACTTCTCAACATCTGGTTTTAGGAATATTCTTGTATATGAAATTGGGTCTATAACAAACAAATCAGGCTGCAGAAATTGGCCCTTGTACGGTTCAAATACAACTCTAGAAGCTTCACTAGAATAAGAAATATGCCAATGATGTAAGGAATAACAACTATTCATATACTACCAATTTATTTAATTTTTAAAGTGCATCTAAAATTTTTTAGGAAAAAAAACAATTTTAATTCATTAAGAAATTGTTGTTTCCTTGTTGCAGTCCTTAATTTGAATAGTCATACAATTCTTGCAGGTATTGGATGGTTGACACGGACCCCTATTGACTAATTATGCCAGACCACAAGTAGGTACATTAATGGTTACTACGGGATCAAAACTCTGTCAACATGTATGTTGTCTTACTAAATTCTTTTCACTTTGTATCTTCAAAGCAATATCTGTATGAATTCTATGATTTTCTTTTATTTAGAATCCTCTTAATGTGTATGTACATGGCTTCTCTTTCAGTCGTTTACTTAGCTACAAATTGTTTTGCAAGCCATGAAAACATTATTGGTGCAGAGGACTGGCCCTATTTGTCTTTTTGTTTAAACCATGTTAGTCTTGAAAAGGGGGAGTAGGTATGAAAACAATAAAATATTGATAAAAATGAAACTCCTTCTATCTTCCTCCCACCAAACGTTCAACATGTCAATGAATGTAGAGTTGTCTACCAACAGAAGAGAGAGAGAGTTCTTTATGGTTAAATATATGATTTTTGTGTTGATGAAGTCCACTGTTGGAAGACAACCCATTAGCCAAAGCCAAAGAATATGATAGGTGAGATACGATCATGGCGATTTTGTAACACTTAGATGGAGATAGTAAACAACATGGATAGTTTGTGCACCAATTCCCTGAACTTGCAGCTAGCACCTTTCAGCTTAGAGTTACTAAAGAAGTCGAAGAGAAAGAGATAGAAACAGAGGCAAAAAGGAATCCTGCAAAGAGAAAACAAAGATAGTGGCAAAGACAAAGAAGGAAGCACAATAGGACAAATATCTCATTATAGAGTAGAAGGAACAAAACCAATGTGGTTCTGACTAGAGAATTTTGGAATGTTGATAAGAGCTAACCCCTGAACAGTTCCCCTATACTCTAACTGAGATGTGAATATTTAACCCTCTAAACCCATATCCTCTATATTCCAATAAATGAACTTCATCTTCATAAAGATCAACTAATACCTTAACCATAGAATCTTTGTAGGAACCCTCTATCCATCCTCCCACAAATTCATTTGTTCCTTATCTTTCTATTCATATTTGAAGGTATTTTTGTCAACATAATAAACAAACAAGTTCTGCCTGATTTCTCCTTTTTTCGTATAATTTTCTTGCTACTCTATTCTTCTTGGATGAAGGAAAAAAAACTTCTTGTTTAAATGATTCATAAAAATTAGGTTTACTTAAAAGATACACTAATTAGGGATTTTTTTCCTAAAATTTTTAATAAAACTACTATAATCCTTCATAATATAAATTAGAGACCTTCATAATATTTCCTTATCACATTGATTCAATTGAGTTTAGTAACTAGAAATAACATAAGGAACAAGCATCCCGACCTATATTTATTTATACTAGTTAAAGATATTTCATATATATATATATATATATATATATATATATATATATATATATATATATATATCATCTTCTTATATACTTTTCAGGACATAAAATTCATTAATTATAACACATGATAAGTTGAAGGTGGCTATTCATGATACTTCTTTTTAAAATCTCTCAGTTTTTATAACTATTCATCTTTCATTGTTGAAATGCATTGAAACTATGTGATATGGAATAGGGAATGACACAAAAGTGAACCTGACCATAAGCATCTCTTGCGACACAATGCCATAAATCGATAAAAAAATTATAACTCTCTTTGGGCCTAGCCTAGTTAACGAGAATATACATAAAGGAAAATATGACTTGTTTAGTACCTTATGCACATGCCTGAGTGGTATTTCCTTATGGTTCTTTTGTCTAAATCATGTTTAGGTTTCTTCATCGTCCATTGCATAGTAAATTACGAAGGCACTTACCACGACTCTCTAGTAACATTGTTTTTTATCACATACTCAAGCATCTTGGCATGGACAAGATGGGGCACATTAATCTATCAAAAGCGTAATGCCTACTAGCATGAAAACCCACTAAACACCAATCCAATTCAAGAAGAGATTGAAGGCAAATCTATGTTGATATGGATACTTCAGGTCCTAGGAGACTCTAGGCCAGGCTGCACTCTAGAATCTATGCCCCTTTTGGTGAATAATTTGCAAACTTGTCTAGTAAAATTGAATTTTTTTATTTACCCCTAAAAAATGTTAAACTAAATTAAATAACTTATATTAAAGAATATTTGTGTTTGGAAGTCTCTTAAATACCATATTCTATTTTGGTTTAAACTGGAATATCAGAAGTGACCCTAGCTACAATGATTAAACAAATTTAGTTCTGGATATATATGCAACCGTGAAGGAAACAGACACCATGATTCAGACAATTGAAATAATATGTTTACTAAATATTACTAAATGTTTATAAAGATATGCTTAGTTGATAAACCAGTTAGAAGTGGATCAAATGCAAACCTCAATATATGTTTGGATAGACCAATGATGGAAAGCTAGAAACGAGAGGAGGAAACATCGAAAGAGTGTAGTCAACAAAGTCTACTTAAGAAAGAAAAGATTATACAGGCTAATTGAGCACCAAACAATGCATCACATATTCACTGTTTGAGCTAGCATTTAGGAGGCTAGACAGAATCACTTGAAGTTGTACTTCTTCTGTGTTGATTTTATGAAGGCCTTTCACCCTGCCTCTTTATATGCTTCCAAAGGTTCACTCTCCAAATTGCTGTCTGCAATGGGAAATTGATTGGGGGAAAATATTTCATCAAGGGGCGTGATGCTGAAAATAAACCTTTGAATCTCTCAGAAACAGGGGAATTTCTCTCTGCGCGAGACAAATCTGGACATGGAACTCATACTATGTCTACAGCAAGGCGGAATTTCGTGAAAAATGCAAGTATATATCGACATGCAAAAGGGATTGCAAAACGAGGAGCCCCTCATGCTAGAGTTGCAAGTTATAAAGTTTTTTGGCCTACAGATTCAAGCGGCTTCAATTTCTATGATGCAGATATTCTTGAAGCATTCGATGAAGGGATACATGAAGGAGTTGATGTGTTCTCAGTTTCTCTAGGAGGTCAACCTCCCATTCCGGATTATTTTCAAGATTCAATTCCAATTGGATCGTTCCATGCAGTTCGAAGAGGGAAGGTTGTCATCTGTTCTGCCACAAATCTTGGTCTAAGACTGGTGATAGTTCAAAATGTGGCACCTTGGATCATAACTGTGGGAGCAAGCAGCATCGATAGAGCATACCCTTCGAGTATTCATCTCGGAAACAACATAACATATATAGTAAGTGCGGTTTATTGACATGCCTAATTATTTTATGTTTTACAATTTTTTTAGTTTTCTGAAGAATTTTTATTTGGATTATATTTTTTTGTTTTGTAAATGTTGTTTCTGAATTTAGTGTTGTATCAACTGTTATATATTGGGACCACTACCTTAAGAACATTAGACTAACTTCCTACTCAAAATAATAATAAAGGTTTGGAAATTTACTAAGACCTACAGGTTTGGAAATTTACTAAGACCTACAATTTAACAAGATATCAAAACCTTGACCGATATTAGATTCCCAAGTCACCTAGGAATTAGGGTGTTGGAAGAACAAAAAAACCCCATAGCATTGATAATTTACAAAATTCATAGATTAAACCTATGATTCAAATAAATCCTAAAAACATATGCAAATAATTGTAAAGGCTTGGTATTACTAAGGCTTGCGGGTAAACACAACATTCAGTGTCTTTAAAAACTCTGTAACACCATTTTTTTTTAAAGTTCATGAATCCAACAAATATCTACCAACTTTCAAGTAAATTTGACAACAAAGAGGCCAAAAATTTCTTCAAAATGTAGAACAGTTGCACTATGGACGGTAGGCTAGCTTAGTGCTTCTTCTCTAGTTAAGTAATGAAACATGTTTGATTCATCTTATGAAATTCGATTTACTAGTATTCCCATAAAGCCCGAGGGTGGAAATCTATCCCCGCAAAATGGAACGGCTAAATATATTTCATCATGTTTTCTTGGAAAGCATTGTCATTGAAAGATGCATTGTTTGGAGACTAATAAATACAAGTATTAGGGAATCGATTCAAAAGAAAAAAATGCAATGGAGGATATCTAGAATAACGGTGAAGTTTTTCATAATACCATGGCCACTCTTGAGTGTGAGGATACAGGTTTCGTAAAATGCCACAAGAAGCAAGAAGCAATGATGTTTAGAACTCAAATGACTACGATCTAATATCTTACCTTTTAATTTTATTGAGAATGGAATCGACAAGTTACATTCATGAGCTTGACACACAGCGGTACACATACAACAAAATGAACATTCATTATTTTCACAGAATCCCAGAATCAAAATCCTTTCAAGACATTTGTATAGGGTGCTGGTGCCGGATAACACAAAAGGTATGGGTTAAAAAATATAGTTTCATTATCAAGAGTAAAGTTACCAAGCTCAACTCACCTAAAAGTGAGGATTGACTAGTGATCCGAGAAAACTCACGAGCTGACTCATAAAACTTCAAATAAAACCACCAAATTTCAGAATAAAAGAGATTTTCCATTCATAGTCAGGCTTGCAAAGGTTAATAATGCATATTTTCAATAATAACTCTTTTCGAAATAGAAAGATGATACTATTTACCGCAAAAGGCTCGGGATTTTGGAATGTTTGACACATCTTCTGGTTGTCTACTATGATAGAAGGTTAGAAACAGAAGCATATGGACAAACCTTAAATATGAAATTAGAAAAACCACCTCCGAAGCACATAGCAAAGAAATAATAATGAAATGAGAGTGAAATTAATTCCTGCTGAATTAAGAAAGCACTTTATATAGTGAAAGCTTGAGTGATAGAAGAAAAACTATTACCATGAATAGACGAAGGGAACAGTGCAAAGAGTTACATGCCATCAAATAACCATGTTAAACGTTTGTAGAAATTCAACATTTTTTTATGGTGAATATTACTTTAGATGGGTAATGCTTTGTTCGGTCTGGGAACTTACAAGTTGTAAAGGTGAAGCTCCTCTCGACGCTCTCTGCTCCCCTGCTCCTCAAACTAGCTGCTCCACAGTCTTTGCTTTGAACTTACTCCGTAGAAGTAGCTGCTCGACACTCTCTGCTCTAAACTTACTCCGAACTCCAGACAAGGCATTTGTAGACCACCGTGGATGCCTATGTCGCAATTTTGCAGAAAATAATGGCTACATGAAGCTGCCACAAAAAATATGGACAAGGTTGTAATCTTGCAGAAAACAATAGCTACATGAAGCTGCCACAAAAAATGGATTTCTTACCAATCCGGTGGTTTAGTGCAGTCGCTATAAATTTCATTGTCCCATCTTCAGCTATAAGCATGCAGGTTATAATCCCAGGTGATGTTATTCAGTGAGATGTCCTACATAAACAACAATGGAGTGCATTACCTTTCTGGCCAGGTATTGTTTTATTTTCGTTTGATTCTTTTCAAATCATAAGTCTGTTAAAAATTTTAACATGCAATTAGAATTTGTCAGGTTTATATTGACAGGGTTTTTGTTGTTGACTCGCATTGCAGAGAGGAGTAAACCCCCTTTAAATATTTGGCGGTGGCGCTCGTTCATGCTCCAAATTCTTATTGAGATTTCCCTGAGTAATATTAAGAGATTTTCATGGTTGATTCCCAATGCACGGAGTAGTTGAAAAGGTAGCTGAGAAAACCCTTTTTATAAAATATTTGTATGTTCCAATTCTTCTGCTCAGTAAGATTCACTTATGAGTGTTGGGTTTTTATTGTGTATTGAGGACTCTTGTGAAAATGAAAATAAAACCAGTTTTAACCAGTTTATTGTGGTATGTTGTTAATGTGTGATTTTTAATCAGTTTTACCAGATTGATTTTCGTATGTGTTTACTTATTTTATCTGTGGTTTTTGGAGGCATTTACCGCATTGTTGGTTTACTGCGTTGTTCGTCGAGTAAGTGCGCAACCTGTAAATCATGAATTTGGAACATAAATAGACTTAAATTAAAGTATCGTTAATTTAAATTAAAATGTATATTATTTTTAATTTAGATTGAAATTACAGTGCCATTGATTCATTTAGTTGCGTTTTAATTTTTAATTTGTTAAAATAGATTTAAGTGTATAAAATAGAATATTATAATTTTTTTAAGTGTATAAAATTACAGAAGCTGTAATTTTACAGAAAAAAAGGGCTAGAATAACATTCTTTTCTGCATCCATGTTACTGAATTATAAATATTTAAATAAATTCATTGTCAATCTTCTTTGTTATTAGGAATTTATCCTTCTCCCTACTAGCATGGATTAATTTGTTGGCGTAGATTATTTTGGGGAGGATACACTTCATTTCTTCTTAGGTATGGTTTGAACAGTGCAAACCATGTTTTTGTTTGAGATATATCAATATCCATTTACGATTTCTTATTCTATACTTCAGAGTATTAATTTTTATGCTCAAGTTGGGGTTTACAGGTATGGATTGTAGATGGGTCATTTAAGTCTTCAGGGTTTATTCTTCTCTCAAAGTTTGACTTCAGTTTTCCGCTGGCCTACAGGTTGGCTCTTCAGAATTACTCATCCTCTACCTGAATCTCTTATAGCGTACAACTATACTTGTTGTAAAATGTAAATTTCACAACCATAATTCAAGGTTCCATTTTCTATATGGTTTCTTTCAAACCCAACAGGGTTTCTAACTTGTATTTTCTATAATAATATTGAATTTTCATGAAAATTTGATCTAGAGATTTTTAGATTTGAGATTAGATATTTTGCTCATATTTGCAGTTTGATAAACTTTCCAAGAATCCAATAACATTAAAAGCAACCCTAGTTTTAGATGTCTTCACTTCATATTTGCATAAAAAAGTTGAAACTTGTAGAAAACAATCACAAAATTAATGATGGGGAGATAGATTTTGGAGATTCTGAGAAAAAAAATGAGGGCAGATGGAATTGCATTTAGTTCTGGTTTTAAAATTTTTCCTTACCTTGGAGGCATCCTTTCTAGTTGCTGTAGCACTTCAAGGGATTGAAGCGTCTCGAATTTCCTAGGTCTCTGGGATCTTCCGGAATCTTCGGGTTTAATTTGGCTCAAAGCCCTGCAATGTCTAATTTGTCTCAAAACCATATTAATTGATTATATCAAACATATCTTCAGTGTCATGTAGAACACGATAGCACACAATGGCTAGAGTGGCATACCATAGTCATTTCCATATTCCCACATCCCATTGACAGGAATGGTAGCTCACTAAATAAACACGTGGTTTCTTTTTCTATTTTTCACTAAACGCGTGGTTTCTTTTTCTATTTTCACTGAACGCGTGGTTATATTTTCAGAGTTTGATGAACACGTGGTTTCCTTTTCTATTTTCACTAAACCGGGGTATATCTGAAAATACATCTCATTTCCCGCATTTAACCAAAGTTTTCTTAAAAAACATATTTAAAATGATTTATTTTTAATGTGATTGGATAACCAGATTTGAAGTCTTATTACCGGTTCTAATTTTTCAATGTATTCAAAATAAGATAACCAAAGTTGAGTTTTTTACGATACATATAAAGTTTGGTTAAATTATACGGGATTGGATTTTCTCCAATACAAGAAACTAATGCTAAGTTGTACATACCCTATTTGGTTGAATCATAAGGTCACACCCGCCTGATCAGCTGCAAGAATAGCTCGAAGAGCAGGAACTGTACAGCCAGCGCTTACTCCTTACCACATTCAGTGCAGGCACTAGCTTTCTTCGCCAAGAATATGGAATTTGTCTTCTTCGCAACAACAGACTTGTGTTGTTGCTGTTGCTGATGCTCACGGTTCTTCCATCTAACAATTATATCTGCGCCGCTTGGGATTCCGGTGGAGGTCACAAAAAGCAACCTATAATTCATATTCTTCCTCTTGCCCTCAGACATGACCATGCTTGTCCCAGAGCTCTCATTGTTCCATTCACAAGTTTTGAAGTTCCTCTGTTGATCGTCCACCACATCGGAGTCTTCGCTACATGGACGGGCTCTTCCGTGCGTCTTGGCCAGGCTAGATCTCCCATTACAAAAATCCTTCCCTCCCGGTTGTGAACAGTCGAATTGTCCCCATCACCATCCAAGGTCCCAAAATTTCTTGTGCCTTCCATCAGTTTTGAAACAGAGCTGTACTCTGCTCAGGCAAGCCGGCCATATGCCCCTGTCTGGTAGCAGAAGAAATGAGATGGGGAATTGGCATCGGCGAGTAATGGAGTGGACAATTCGTTCCAATTAGTGCTCGCTAACGGCAACAATTGTCACACACTTGCAACAACATTGGCATCGGCGAGTAATGGAGTGGACAATTCGTTTTAGACAATTCATTCCAGTTAGTGCTTGCCAACGGCAACAATTGTCACACACTTGCAACAACTGTGATACACACTGGGTCAACCCCAACCCCACGAGAATTTCTTCTTGATATGATAATATATGTCATTTTATAGTTTACAAAGGATGTCTTGAACCTTCTTATATGATAATATATGTCATTTTGTAGTTTCTTTGTTTTCAGTGTAAGACATGGGATAAATGCACTTGCACTTTTGAAAAAGTTATTTTGCAGTTGCACATGTAAAGAAAATTTTGCGATATAAAAACTATAACATCTGCGTCCTCTATTATGCCCTATAACTCTCTTTTTTTAACTGTAGGGTTGTTATGCCTATAACTTTATAACCTTTTTAAACACTATAACATCTGCTTCCACTATTATAACCTATAACTCTCTTTTTTTTAAGAGTAGGATTGTTATGCCTATAACTATTTTTAAACGGTAGGACCTAAGCGAACGGAAGAAGATGCTAACCGAAGTATTATATTCCATCATTTTATTGATACGTGGTACAGTGTTCTTATGGGTGTGCTTTGTTTTTAATTTTGTTGTTACATTGAGGGATGTTTTTGATGTTTCGAAGGCTTTCTGTGCACAAGTATGCGATAGAGTGAGGAATTAGGAATTAAAATTAGGAATTATTTTAAGCAATTTTTCTTTTTCTATAATGTAAGGGTCGGGTTAGATTTGGTTAGAATATTGAATTGATTGGTTTTTGGTTTACAACTTTGCTCTTTAAAATTTAATTTTTACTATAAATAATTTGCTTCACCGACATACAAAATGAAATATTAGTTTTGAATTACATGGATCCCGTTCACTCACATGATAGAATTAATTAGTGTTACCATGATAGTTGATTGGGAAGTATTTAAAAAAGGCAAAAAAAGTTAAAAATATTTCAGTTCTTTACTTTGTAGTTCTTTACTTTGTGGAGTTAGTGTGATACATGAATTATATTTCAGATTTTTACTTTGCTGAGTTAGTGTGATACATGAATTTTTCACTTTTTTCAGTGATAGATGTGAAAGAATCCATAAATTAGAATTGACTGCATGTTTCATGTTGTCATAATTTTGCTGCTTTTGCAGTAATAAATGTGAAAGAATCCATAGATTAGAGTTGACTTTGCATGTTTCATGTTATCATAATGAATCCATAGATTAGAGTTGACTTTGCATGTTTCATGTTGTCATAATTTTGTACTTTTTCCAGTGATAGATATGAAAGACTCCATAAATTAGAATTGACTTTTCATGTTTCATGTTGTCATAATCTTTTTCTACAATTTGGCTTTAGAATTTAACCATTATATATCATTTATCATTTTATTTTATTTTTCATTTATAAAAAAATATATATATCCATTCTATTTTATTTTCCATTTATAAAAAAAATAATTACATTCTATACCCAAGTATATTATCTTTTTAGGAAATGTAGTATATTATTTTTTTTGGAAATGTACCCAGGGTGGACAAGCCACTCACAGTTTCTCGTAATTATATTCTATGCCAACATATTATCTTTGCAGGAGTGTACCATATATTTTTTTAAATGAAAGTGTTTATGATAATGTTGAAAAATCTCTTTCTCTCCATTAGATGTATTTTTATTTTAAGAACTCAATTTTATGCATGTATATGCAGAAACAATTTCTTGAGTGCAGAAACAACTCGGAAAAGAATAAGCTGCTTACGCTTGTGGATTTATACCTGTAATATTGTTATCACTAATAATACTAGTAGTGATAGTAGCGATGGGATTTAGTTGATAATTTGTCGCTGCTGTGGTGTGGCGTGCAATTTCTTGACGAGTAGTTTGTCCTTTATAATAATGAGAAAGAAATTTTATAAATATATGAAAGTTAATTTTTCCTCCTCATCTTGATTACATTCAGACCAGGGATCTTATTTTTTTTTTTAATTCATTATATATAATCCACGCACAACACTCAAACCACTGCTAACATAATGCTCTAAGTCATTTCCAAATTTCATTTACTTGTCACACTACGACACATTACGACGTTGATAATCTCTAATTACTAACTACTAATAGTGAGAAAAAGACTCTACAAGTGTTATTGATGTTTTGTTTGATTGAAAATCATAAAAAAATCTCAGTAGAATTAGTCAACAAATTGGGATTGTAAGTTTATCATCATCCATATTTAATGAGCTAGATAAATAATGAATGATGCAAGTAATAAAACAACGGAAAATTAGATTTCTTTATTATTGATTTTATTGATGAAATAGATATATCTTGTTTTACTCGTATACATTTCATTCAATTTAACAAACAAGTCGCTGCGTTGCGGACGGTATACCTGCCCAATAAGGATTAACATGTGCTATCTGTTGCAAGGATTAATGCACATCCACAGATGGTGACACAGTTCTAAAGATATCATGCAAATAAAAGGTATCGGCAATATAAGTTTTCAGCAATAGTGGTTTGTTTTGTATTTCCTAGATTGGATTGCAATATATTGTTGAGTGGGTTGTGTTCTACGTGCAGCAAATGAGTTAACATGTACTTCGTAAATTATGGACGACACTATCAGACTGCATTTAAATGAAGTAATTGGAAATTGTATATATCTGGAAATTACATGTGGTTTGTTTTGTATTTCCTAGATTGGATTGCAATATATTGCTGGCTAGGTTGTGTTCTACATGCAGTAAATGAGCTAACATGTACTTTGGAAATTATGCACGACACTACCAGACTGCATTTAAATGAAGTAATTGGAAATTGTATATATCTGGGAATTACACGGAGATTTTATTAATTGGAAATTGTATATATCTGGGAATTACACGGAGATTTTATGAGGTTTCCTACCTTGCATAGGCAAGGTTATTGTGTTGTTACTATTTATTTGTATGTGAAAAATAAATGAAATATGTATATCTGAAAATATTAATTAATTTAATATATATACGGCTTATTATGAATCAGGAAAGATGTATTTGTAAAAATTTTGATTAATTTGTTAGGAATCAGGAAAGATGTATTTGTAAAAACATTAATTAATTCATTATGAATCAGGAAAGATGTATTTATAAAATTATTAATTAATTTCACATGATTGTTATGAATCAAGAAAAATGTATTTGTAAAAATATTAATTAATTTCACAATATTAATTAATTTCACATGATTGTAAAAACATTAATTAATTTATTAAGGAAAGATGTATTTATAAAAATATTAATTAATTTCACATGATTGTTATGAATGAGGAAATATGTATTTGTAAAAATATTAATTAATTTCACATGATATACAAGGTTGATTATTAATCTCATTTATGTAAATTGCAGTATTAGAGTAATATTGTCATGTAAATTGTCGTATTAGAGTAATATTGTCACGACTTTGAGGACACCTGAGCTTTGATAATTCACACCAACTGCACTCAAATTTATACATGAACAACAACCAAGTGGATATGATCCGCTAATCCACAGTGTCGACCTGACGTAATCGCAATAACAATATTTGTGGCCAAATTTTCAGAGTTCTGCATTGATAACCAATCGGATATGGCCGTTTGCCCCTAGCAGATTCGATATCATTCGCAATTTTACTTTATCGACAGAATGACTGATCTATTCTAAACAATAATAAAGCAGTGGACGGTGAGTCAGCTAAAATAAATAGGTGAATAATGAAAATCGATCGGCCAGAGAATTATGGCCATACGACAATTGGTTCACGAAGAGTGATGAATGGAGAAGATGTCAGAGATAAAGTAGAGTTGATGGTGAAGAAGCACTGATTCATGCCACGTCACGAGTGATGAATGGAGAAGATGTCAGAGATAAAGTAGAGTTGATGGTGAAGAAGCACTGATTCATGCCACGTCACGTTAATTATAGCTGGAGAGATTTGGACCACGAGGTGGCATGGTTAGTGTTTACGGGAAATAACAATTAAATATCTGAGTCATTTAATGAGGTGGAGGTTGCCCAGATAGCTAAAAGTGGTCAGAATCCGGGTAAAAAATTTCAAAAAATTTTGTACAGGCAGTGTTTGAATCGTGTTTTTGATGATGGAAATGGATTTAACACCATAAAAAAAGTCTCAGACACCTAAAATTTTGAAGTTTATCAACTATAGCTTGGATTTACAAAAATCCTTGCCTGATTTTCTCTAAATATGACCGGAATTTCCACAACTTTCCGGGCAACTCCTCCGCCTCATTAGACTACGCGTTAAATATCCAGTTTTACGTTCAGAATTCTTTTACGATATAGTTTTTAGTTTTTTTGCCCATGAAATTGTTAATGAGATTAGGTTTTGTTTTTCGTTTTTCTTTTTTAAATCTAAAACATTTTTAGTTTACACCCTTTAAGCTATTTTACATCCCCTAAACCATAGTTACCAAATTTCGACGTATACCTGCCCAATAAGGATTAACATCTGCTATCTGTTGCAAGGATTAATGCATATCCACAGATTCATGCAAATAAAAGGTTATCGGCAAATATAAGTTTTCAGCAATAGTGGTTTTGCTTTGTATTTCCTAGATCAAAAGGTCTCTTTAAAGACAACTCCTTTCCTAGATTGGAGGATTGCAATATACTGTTGAGTGGGTTGTGTTCTACGTGCAGCAAATGAGCTAACATGTACTTTGGAAATTATGGACGACACTACTAGACTGCATTTAAATGAAGTAATTGGAAATTGTATATATCTAGGAATTACAGGTGGTTTGTTTTGTATTTCCTAGATTGGATTGCAATATGTTGTTGGGTGGGTTGTGTTCTACGTGTAGTAAATGAGCTAACATGTACTACTTTGGAAATTATGGACGACACTACCAGAGTGCATTTAAATGAAGTAATTGGAAAGTGTATATATCTGGGAATTACATGGAAATTTTATGAGGTTTCATACCTTGCATATGCAAGGTTATTGTGTTGTTACGAGAAGGTTATTGTGCGAAGGTTATTGTGTTGTTACCATTTATTTGTACGTGAAAAACAAATGAAATATGTATTTCTAAAAATATTAAGTAATTTAATATATATACCGCTCGTTATGAATCAGGAAAGATGTATTTGTAAAAATTAATTAAGATGTATTTGTAAAAATATTAATTAATTTGTTATGAATCAGGAAAGATGTATTTGTAAAAATATTAATTAATTTTTCGATGTCATCATTTATACTATAATAGTTAATATTTCCTAGTGGGTACACCTCATAGTAAGAGTAACCCTAACTCTATCAGAATTATAATATAGATATAGGTTGTCAAATTATCAAGCTAAGTATAAGGATGAATTTCAATAACATAATTGCCGCATGTGTGTAATTTCACTGTGTCCAAAGCTCTCTTCACTTAATATATATAATTTAGATTGTGTCTGCTTGAAACAAATATAATGTAAAAGAGATCCCCTTAATTCAAGGGGAGCCATTTGGTCTCCTTGCACATCTTGGTGATTAGAAAAGGAGGCTAAAATTTCAAAAACAGATTAAATATAGTGGGAATGGCCAGATGACAAACTTGGCATTAGTTGTTTGTTTCCACCTACTGCCAACCGAAGCCTGAGAGGAAGGCACCTGAGGTTTTCTCAAGAGAGAGGTGACACTAGCCTCATACATCTAATGATTTATGTGAGATATTATATAAGGATAATGCCATATCTTTTTGGAAGAAACACAAAGAGCCCTCTTCTCTTTCATGAAAATGGATATTACCTTTTACATATTTATAAAAAAAGGATTGTGATGATAAAGTAGTTTCAGTGAACACTCGTCAACATCCAAGAATACACTTACTCAACATAATAGCTCTAAAGTTGTGATACTCTCTGAAATAGTTATGAAGGCGAATGTATATTTGAAACTGGCGAGTATGATATTGCCTGCTCTGAGAACAGAGGAAAGTAATTTTGTAGGGCGTTTTCAAGTGAACTTTCAAGAGGCCACCTATAACCAACATCTCTTTAGTTTTCCAAGTTGCATTACATTGTTAGTAGGCTTGTCATGTTGGTTGAGATGTCAATAGCTAACTACAGAGGATGGTAGAATGTTGTATCTAGGAGAATGTGATCTATATACTTTTTGTAAGCATGAAATTTTTTAATGGATTTTATTCTACTTTCAATAAGATATTCTGAACTTTTGGAGTGTGAGCATGACTTAAATCCTACTCCGAAGGATGTGGTACCAATTTTTTGAGAGATTGCTTGCATGTCATAGATTGAGTTGTTAAGACATATAATGTTTCTTAGACAGAGAAGTTAGAACATGACCTGAAGTTGCAAGTCTCTTTATAGTTTAGTAGATTAGCCTTAATGAGCCATCAAACAATAAATAATTAGTTATATAATATTAGATTTCACATCAAATTTAAAATTCCACCCTCTGAAACATGTATATTGAGCATGTTATCAAGTAATTCAAAAATCTCTATATCATAGCCTATCATTATCAATTATTAAACATTTATTGAAAATGATAGTATTGACGCCTATTTCAACTCTGGAAACTACCATTCCTCACTCATAAGAGTAACCCTAACTCTATCAGAATTATAATATAAATATAGGTTGTCAAATTATCAAGCTAAGTATCAAGGGTGAATTTCAATAACATAATTTCCGCATGTGTGTAATTTCACTGTGTCCAAAGCTCTCTTCACTTAATATATATAATTTAGATTGTGGCTCCTTGAAGCTACAAATGAATGGTTTACTGCATCGATGCATTGCTATGGTCATATAATAATAAAAGAAAATGAAATACGAGTAACTTAGAAGGCCAAAGTGGTAGATATCGGACATACTCTAAAGAAACCCTTTCACTTTTTCCTTTATCTCCAATGGTAATGTAAAGGCCTGGGTAGGTTTTGAGTAGCCTAATGAAACATGTTCAGGTTTTTAAGCACCTTTGATTCATTGGATTCCTTATTCAAGTGGTGGTTTAATTGAAAAAGTAGATATAAAGCATTACCTTTATTTGTTGTATGGGATAGGCGGAAGGCTCAAAATCTTGAAATATTTGAAAATAAACCTCCAATTGTCCATAATATTTGTTCGCAATCATTAGTATTATTATGTGAGAGGGCTCTCCCTAAGTGGATTGTTCAACATGCTTTGCGGGTTGATCGCACTATGGCAAAGGTGACCCAATCCACCTTCGATGTCACAACCTACCATGTTGCAAAACCCCTTTCCAATGCAAGGGTATGTAGACACTCTAAGATCCACTTATTCTAGTCAAACTGTTACTCCCACAGTCATGCCTCATGGGACCTTTTAGATCCTTTACATGAACAAAGTGGACGTTCTTCTCCATACCCAAAACCTTTCGTATGACATACCTCCTGTTTATTGTTCATATGAATATGAATGATTGAAATTATATAAGATAGATTTATGTTGATTATTTATGCATACTTATTGTTTGGTAAATTTTGTTCTATGGCCTTCATTTTTTGAATAAAAGAAGGATGGAAACAAAAGCATGATTATGGAAAATAGGACAAAGTCATAAAATGTGAAGTAATATATAATCATATAATAGATTAAACTAAAAAGTTGCCCATCCACCTAGAAGGTTCTCAAAACCTCCTCCTCAAGGGATTCCAAGCAACGATTAAGGATTCTTCCTGTATTTAAAATGAGAAATTTGGAAGAATATTTAAATATCTGAGGCATCTTCTGTTGGGTCCCTATAATACTAGTGATTACCCCATTACTATTGTAGTTATACCCCCTATTTATATTGTTGTGCCCCTATTACCCCCATGTTTTTATTTTTGTGCCCCATAGAATCCCTCTATTGTTATTTTTGTGGCTTTATATTATTATTGTTAGGTCGGCTGGATTATATTGTGACTCCTTAGACTCTTATATAGAGAAAGGAGGTTTTCTCATTTGTATCATCCAAGAATTGTTCATTTATGTAATGTAAAGGAGGTTTCCCCCTCGAAGAGGCTGAATTCTAAGGCGTTGATATGTCTTTTCTATCTTTTCTTGAGCTGGTTTCATAACATTTGGTATCAGAGCTTTGGATTCTAGGGTTTCGCTGCTCCAAACAGGTCATCGTGGCATTTTCGCTATAGATTTTTTTCTGTGATATTTCAGAAGTCGCAAAAAAAACCCATTTGAGAAGAAATCGCGCTGAACCTTGGTTCCGAATTTCAGAGCTTTTCACGTGATATTTGCGGAGATATGATCTGAGGAAGTTGGTCTTTTTGTAGACTCCTGAATTACATTGAAAACAGGTGACCTGGGGAAAATCGTCATAACTTTCTTTCTAGGGATCGGATTGAAATTTCGTAAGAAGGTACAGAAAGAATATGGACTTTAGTTTCTTGTATGCATTTTTCAGATCCATAGGTCGAAACAGTGACTCGTGGCACGTTGTACAATTTCTCTCTACTGAACTAGTCTATAATCAAGTCACTGTGGGAGATTTCACATATCTCTTCCTTGGAGAATCCAAATTGGGTCAGACTTGTGGCATTGGAAAGAGGACACAGAAGGCTACTACAGGCAGCAATTTCAAAATTGGAGGATCAGGATACATCAGATTCAATATCAGGCTTCTACAAAGTGAAAAAATGTGTGTAGTTTTAATTTTTTAATTTTTGTGTAAGCTGGGTTTGAAGGAATTCAAAGGGCATAGTAAAGAAATATTACCGGTAACTGATGCCTTGAGGAAAGAAAATGCAAACACCTAGTAAGGAACCTGAAAGCTCTAGCATGACTCATGAAGAAGAGGAAGAAATGCTACATGATATATCAAAATTACAAGAACAAGTGCAACAAATGTCACGCTCACAAAAGTTAACAGAAGCTAAGATAAGTGGCGTGGAAGCTAAGATGAATGGCATGGAAGCTAAGATGGACAATTTGAAGATATATTTGAACACAAATTTGAAGACAGGCATGGCAGATTTGAAGACAGATTTGAAAACAGACATGGCAGATTTGAAGACAGATTTGACAATTTTTCTACAAGAAATACCTACTAATGGTGAAAAGGTTGTAAAGGAAACTCATGATGTGAACAAAAGAAATGTTAATCATGATTCCATAGATTTTAATGTTGGATTGAAGACCCACCATATTCCAAAAATCGATATGAGGAAGTTTTATGGCAAGGATCCCGCCACATGGATATTACAGATGGAGCAGTTCTTCGATCTCAATAATGTGCAAAACACACAAAAGGTACGTATGGCAACTGTATATTTGGAACCAAATCAATTTGTATGGTATCAATGGCTTTGCTCTCGTAAAAAATTTATCACTTCGGCAATTTTTACGGAAGAATTGATAGCACATTATGAAAATACAAAAAGCAACACCTTTTTTAGCCAATTGATAAGTCTCAAACAAAAGGGTTCAGTAATGGAGCACATTGAGGAGTTCCAAAAATTGAACATAAGGGTAAAAGATATTCCAGAGGAGCATAGGATTGATGTGTTCATAGGGTATTTAAAGGATAATATCAAACATGATGTTCGCCTTTGGGAACCTGATTCATTAGAAAAGGCATTCAGGTTAGCAAGAAAAATGGAAAGCAAAATTATGGCAACCAGGAAGCATACCACTCACAACTATAAAGACGGAAGTGTGGTTGCCCCTAGTCTTCCACAACATATAAGGTTGACACCACAACAATTGGAAGAAAAAAGAGCAAAAGGGCTTTGTTACAGTTGTGATAGCAAATACACTAAAGGTCATAAGTGTGCTGAAAAGAAATTATTCTACATAGATTATGAAGAGGAAGAAGAAAAGGAGCAAGAAAGGTCAAAAGAAGAAGATATATTGCAGGAATAAAGCCTAGATGAAGAACAAATAATTCCTACCATATCTTGTAATGCATTGGCAGGAATTACCACTCCTCAAACCATCAAGATAGAAGGACAAATCAAGAAGAAAAAGGTAATAGTGTTGATTGATTCAGGAAGCACCCACAATTTTATTCATTGTAGGGTAGCAAAAGAATTGAATTGCTTCCTATATCCAGCACCAGAGTGTCAAGTGATGATTGCAAATGGAGGAACAATAAATTGCTCTGGAAGGTGCCATAATATCAAGCTATCCATGGGAGAATATGTATTGACTAGCCCAATGCTTTCCATTCCAATGGGAGGTGCTGATGTTGTACTAGGAGTCCAATGGCTACAATCCTTGGGTACAATAGCTTTTAATTTTCAAGAACTTTTCATCAAATTTTCTACGGAAGGAAAGGAAGTTGAATTAAGGGGTATTGCAGGGAAACCAGGAAAGATAATCAGCTCTCATGGTATGACAAAGCTTCTAAAAAAGGAGCAAAGAGGTGTAATTGCACAATTATGCTCGCTAGATGTTTCCACATTGGAATCATCTATTTCTCCAGATCTCCAAAAAGTCCTGGACAATCATTCCAAGGTATTTGAGACTCCCAAGGGTCTCCCACCTATGCGTGATCATGATCATGCTATTCATCTGATTCCAGGAAGTGTTCCTCCAAACATCAGGCCGTACAGATATCCCTATGTCCAAAAAAGTGAAATTGAACGTATGGTTGCAGAAATGCTAGAGGCTGGTATAATTCAACCAAGTCAAAGTTCTTTCTCTGCTCCAGTAGTATTGGTGCACAAGAAGGATGGATCATGGCGCATGTGTCTGGATTATAAGGAGCTCAACAAGCTCACTATTAAAGATAAGTTCCCCATTCCTGTCATTGATGAATTACTGGATGAATTGCATGGATCAATTTACTTCACCAAGTTGGATCTTCGTTCAGGATATCATCAAATCAGAATGAAGATTGAAGACATTCTAAAAATGACATTTAGAACTCATGAGGGTCATTATGAATTTTTGGTCATGCCTTTTGGCCTTACCAATGCACCTTCAACATTTCAAGGTTTGATGAATTCAATTTTCAAACCATTCCTTAGAAAATTTGTGTTAGTATTTTTTGATGATATACTAATCTACAGCAAGTCTTGGAAGGATCATGTTGAACATGTTGACAAGGTGCTACAACTATTGGAGGAGAAACAATTATATGCAAAAAGATCCAAATGTTTCTTTGGAGTCCAGGAGGTGGAATATTTGGGTCATATTGTATCTCATGAAGGAGTTAAGGTAGACCCTAGCAAAATTAAAGCCATTAAGGAATGGAAAATCCCCACATCCATAAAGCATCTGCGAGGATTTCTTGGGTTGACAGGGTATTATCGCAAGTTTGTTAAGAATTATGGGAGAATAGCAGCACCTCTAACAACATTATTGAAGAAAGATGCATTTTCATGGACTCCGGAAGCAACAAAGGCCTTTGAACATCTTAAAGAGGCAATGTGCCAAGCACCGGTCTTAGCTACACCGGACTTCACAAAAACCTTTATTGTGGAATGTGATGCTTCAGGAAATGGAATTGGTGTTGTTCTAATGCAAGATGAAAGACCCATTGCTTTTGAAAGTCGTCCAATCAAGGGAAAGTTTTTAAGCAAAGCTATTTATGAGAAGGAAATGTTGGCAATACTCCATGCACTTAAGAAATGGCGACCCTACCTAATGGGAAGACACTTCAAGGTAAAAACGGATCATGATAGCCTTAAATACTTTTTAGAACAAAGATTATCCTCTGAAGAGCAACAAAAGTGGGTCACAAAGATGTTGGGTTATGACTTTGAAATCATCTACAAAAAGGGAAGCAAAATGTGGTGGCAGATGCACTCTCAAGAAAGGATGAGGATGTGGAAGCATTGTTGTGCGCCATTTCTATTATCCAACCAGATTGGATAAACGAAGCAAGGGAGGAATGGAAGAATGATGAAGAAGTGTGGGCACTTATTCGAAAGCTACAACAAGATTCCAGTACGTCTGATACATTTAGCTGGCAAAATGATTCGTTATGGTACAAAGATCGCTTATACCTCTGTAAGAATTCCCAGCTAAAACAAAAGATTCTTATGGAATTGCACACTTCTCCCTTAGGAGGGCACTCAGGATTTTTAAAAACTTACCACAGGGTTAAGAAGGAATTTTTTTGGGATGGCCTTAAATCAGATATTCAAAAGTTTGTGGTGGAATGTTTGGTTTGCCAACAAAATAAAGTTGAAACAATTAAGACACCAGGTCTATTACAACCTTTATCCATTCCAAGCCAACGTTGGGAGGAGGTTTCAATGGATTTTATCACAGGTTTACCCAAGTCTGAGGGAAAGAGTGTCATCATGGTGGTAGTTGACAGACTTACCAAGTATGCACACTTTTTTGCATTATCACATCCATTTAAAGCCAGTACAGTTTCTACTGCATTTATGGAAACAATTCAAAAGCTACATGGAAACCCAAAGATTATTGTAAGTGACAGAGATCCCATTTTCACTGGAAATTTTTGGACAGAATTATTTTCTTGTCTTGGTACTCAGTTAGCTCATAGCTCATCTTATCATCCTCAATCTGATGGGCAAACTGAGATAGTAAACGAATGTTTGGAAGGATATCTTCGTTGCTTTTTTTCTGATAAACAGACACAATGGGTCAAATGGTTGCCGACTGAATGGTGGTATAACACTTCCTTCCATACAGCAACAAAAATGACCCCATTTATGGCACTTTATGGGTATCAACCACCATCCATCACATCATATTTAAGAGAAAATTCTAAGGTTCAGGCAGTGGAACATCACATCGAACATCAACAACAAGTCCTCCAACTCTTAAAGGATAACCTCGTGTTGGCACAAAATAGAATGAAACAACAGGCAGATCAACATTGCAGTGAAAGAAGTTTTGATGTAGGTGATTGGGTATTCCTACGGCTACAACCATATAAGCAAATGTCCCTAAAGCAAGCTAAGAAGGATAATAAATTATCACCAAAGTATTATGGTCCGTACAAGGTGTTGCAAAAGATTGGTACTATGGCATACAAATTGGAGCTTCCTGTAGCTTCTCAATTGCACCCAGTTTTCCATGTTTCATGTTTAAAGAAGGTTATAGGCGACAAGCTCCCAATTCAAACAATATTGCCAGAACTTGATGAGGAAGGAAAAATTATATTGGAACCGGAAGCAGTCACAGAAACAAGAACTCGACAGCTACGAAATCGATCAATTTCAGAGTATCTTATCAAGTGGAAGAACTTATCCGCTGAAGATTCCACATGGGAGGATGAGAATTTTATGCAGAAGTATTCAGAATTACTCAAGCATTGAGGACAACACCTTTTTGAAGGAGAGGGGCATGTTGGGTCCCTATAATACTAGTGATTACCCCATTACTATTGTAGTTATATCCCTTATTTATATTGTTGTGCCCCTATTACCCCCATGTTGTTATTTCTATGCCCCATAGAATCCCTCTATTGTTATTTTTGTGGCTTTGTATTATTATTGTTAGGTCGGCTGGATTATATTGTGACTCCTTAGACTCCTATATATAGAAAGGAGGTTTTCTCATTTGTATCATCCAAGAATTGTTCATTTATGTAATGTAAAGGATGTTGCCCCCTCGAAGAGGCTAAATTCTAAGGCGTTGATCTATCTTTTCTATCTTTTCTTGAGCCGGTTTCATAACATCTTCACAGTCAATTTGTTAGGTAAGAGTTTAGACAAAAGCTTCATTGCCTTTGGAGCTTCTTTGTAACTCCCTGCCTCCCAAAGTTATGCTGCATTTTTTCATTATGTCTTTGCCTCCAAAAGTTATGTTGCATTTTTTCATTATGTCTTTCCACTGCTTCCTTTTGTCAAGTTATATTATTCTCCAAAGCAATTTCTCCATTTCCAATTCCTTATTTATTTATAAATATGACTTGTTGCTACAAATTTGATATTTGTCTGGCAACATAATGCAAGAGCCTATTGTTCTAATATATATATTTTTTTCAAGACAATCATCTTCACTTTTTGCTAATTTGATCAATATTTTTTGCAAAGTTGTAGAAGACAATTACAGAAGGAAAGTCTGGTAAGCAATTGCAAATGATGGAAGAAATAATAGATGTTGACAGTTACAAATTCAAATTACAATGCATTTTTCCTGGCAACATTGATACTGTCTTAAAAAGAAATGGTCTTTTTAGATTAAATGCATTTTCATATACAATAGGAGATTGTCTATTTGACTCATTCGAAATGCTTCTACATTTTTGTTATAATTCAAATGAACTACGAAATGGGTTAATAGAACATTTTCTTTTTTTCTTAAACAATAATGATGTTGAAGCAATAGAGTCATATGAGTATGAACTAGCACCTAAATTCCTATATGAGTTACATGGAATTAATGGTATTGGTACATATCTTCATAGAATGCATTGTTCTGCATCTACAAATATAAAGGAGTCTGATCGAGGTTTATGGGGCGATACCTTTTGCATACGTTGGTTAGCTAAATGGCTAGATATATCAATTGCAGTTTGGTCATTGACAAGAAAAACAAGATATTTTTTTTTTTAATCAACATGAAAATACAATTCCATATTGCATTCTCTTTCATGATGCAAATCCTGTTAGTGGTCATTATGAACCATTGCTTTACCAAAAGTTTCCAATATGCATTTGCAACCAGTCTAATATCTACCTGTCATCTATTTGCAAAGATATTGAAAGCCATTGGATGCATATTGTAGATAATATGCTTTTAAATGAATTAATGTTCGCAAAGCAAATGACATCTAATTGTGGTGACAGTCTCTTTAATGCAATTTTCTATTTAGTGGCAACAGAATTCGATGCACAGTGTTTGTGACTTTACATTGTCCAATCGTTTTGCAATGCACTTATGCATAAGAATCGAGATGCAATACATTGTTTAGAACAATACCTAGTACTTGATGTGATACACTATGCAATGAATAAAAACTAGCAACAATATCTCATAAATATGGCAATGCCATATGAGAAAGGACAGGTAGAAGGTGGACCATTCTGTTTGCAATGGATATCTGTGATATTCAAAGTCAATATCCAGGTATGGTCCTCTGTTGCTAATAACTTTGTCAGTTACAGTTCTTCTTATTCGACATGCAATCATATTGTTAACATCATGTCATTCAAGACAGATACATCACATATTCACTACCATGCAATGATACAAAAATATGTTCATAATTCTCAACAAGTGTACATGGAAGCAAAAGAGGATTGTAATCAATTGCATCATAAGCATATACTAGGAAAACAACAATGTATATCTCAAGTACATTTTAACAATAATATTGCATTTGAGATAGCATCTCATTTAGAACAAATGCAGCCAACTAAGCATCGTAGGCTCAATTATCACAAACTAAAGCAATTCATACGTACAAAACGCAAATGCACCAATGTACATAACAATGATAACGTTTTTTGTGATAATCATGTACTAGAAAATCAACAACCTAGTTCTTGCATAAGCAACTTTGGTAAGCAATTAGAAATGATGGAAGAAATAATAGATGTTGACAATGACAAATTCAAATTACAATGCATTGTGCCTGACAACATTGATTTTTTTTTACTAGAAAAACAACAATGTATATCTCAAGTACATTTTAACAATAATATTCAATTTGAGCTAGCATCTCATTTAGGACAAATGCGACCAACTATGTTTCGTAGCCTCAATTATCATAAACTGAAGCAATTCATACGTACAAAAAGCAAATGCAGTGATGTAGATAACAATGATAACATCTTTTGTCATAAGCATGTACTCCAAAATCAACAATCTAGTCCTCGCATACATCTCAATAACAAGATTGAATTCGAAATAGCATCTTGCTTACAAAAATTTCCGAGGTGTCATAAGCTTACTTATCACCAAATGAAGCAATTCATACGTATAAGAAGCAAATGCAATGACATATGCAAAAAAGCATCTTCTAATAAGAAGTCAAGAATGAAAAGAAAGAAAGATGCAGTACAGATTTCTATGGAACAAGTCGAAGACACGCCTAGGAATACATGTGCAGTTTGTACCAGATTTCATTTTGCAAAAAAATATCAGATTCTTCATTATAGAGTTGCAAGAAAAGCATATGAATTTGACATTGAACAATAGGACCTTCACCAATGAAAACATATGTGTTGCTTGCAAAAAAGTACTCAAGAATGGAAAGCTTCCACAATTTGCAACACCTAAACAAATAAGACGTCACATTCCATTGCCAACTGTAAATACACTTTCAGATCTAGAAGAAAGACTTGTGTCATTGAGAATTGCATTTGCACAAATTAGACAATGGGGATATAGGCGATCACAAATTGGCTTAACAAGATCAATTATCAATGTACCAATTCATATGGACGTTGTGCAAAAAGCATTGCCACAATATCTAAGTGATACAATGACAATTGCAGTTGCATTAAAAAGACGATTGCAATACAAAAATGCATACCAAACAGGTAAAGTACGTCCAATTATTGTCATGAAAGCATTGAACGAACTATGTTGTAGAAGTCTTTATAAAGCTGAGAACATTTGTATAAATGAGAATTGGGCCCATGTTTTACAAGAGAATAATGAATACATTGTACAAAATTCAAACAGCGACAATGAAAGTGATATAGACAGTGATGCAAATAACGAAGCACCTACTGAAACATTGGTGCATGGATTAATAGAGTCACAATGCATCTACGATTTGCAAGACAAGATTATTGAACTACCACCTGCTGAAGGACAACGACCACTGGGGATTTTCAAGGACAAATATGTAGAAGAAATGAACTTTCCAACATTATTTTATGGCGATGCACGTGATCATGACATCACAAATAGGTTTAGCTACCAAAAAATTGTACAATGGGAATTGTTACAAGCAAGTGGTGACTTCTCATATCATACAACAAATTTGTTTTTCAAGACAATGTGAATAATAATTGATAAAGTGCTTTCTTGCATATGGGTACGAATAAGAAAAGGACAACTAAAAGGTAGGAAAATATTAGCAAAAGATGTCAAGTATCGAGCAAATTTGGAAAAGTTATTGAAATCTGATATTGGATACATAGATTTCAAAAACATTCACATATCTTTTGATCATTTGGAACAAATTAGGAAAAAAATATTTGCAATGATACGACAATTGGGACCTCCAACTGTATTTGTGACATTTACAAGTGCAGAACATCGATGGAAACCATTAATAGACACACTTGTCACATTGTTTAGAAATAAAGCAAGTAAAAATGCTATTGATATATTAGAAGATGATGACATTGACTACCTTATAAGAAAATATCCAGTCATATGTAGCCAGTACTATAGACATAGAATTAATGTTTTAAAGCGAATGATATGTCAAGATACTACATTCTTTGGAAAAATATCTGATTACTATTTCGTAACAGAATTTCAAAATAGAGGAACTGAACATGAACATGGACTGTTATGGATAGAGAATGCTCCAATATATGGAAAACAAAGCAATTCAGAAATTGAGAAGTTTCTTGACAATTACATAACTTGTAATACAGATCATTTGGAGCCAGATGTTGCTAAATTGCATAAACATCACCATACAAGAAGTTGTAAGAAGCAAAAAAATTCAAACTGCAGATACAACTTCCCCATGCCACCAATGAAATCAACAATGATCATCGAGCCAACCAATGCACAAAATAAAAAAATCGTCGAGAAATCAATATCACTTTTGGCATTCTTGGAGCAAACAAACTACAATGATTCAATAACCCATGACAATTTCCTCCTGGAAATAGGACTAACAAAAAGTGAGTACATAGAACTATTACAACATACAATAAAGCAACCAACAATTTTCCTGAAACGAAAACCTTCTCACATTTGGAATAACAGTTTTGCAAAGGCTATGCCTACTTTATGGAATGCAAATACAGATGCAAAATTTGTGCTAAATGCATATGCCACATCATCATATTGTAGTTCATATATGACCAAAATGACAAGTCTATGACAAATGCATTTAGAAGAATACACAAAAAGCATCAGAAAAATGAAATTGATGCTATGCAAATGATTCGTAAACTCAGAAATACATTACTCAATCTGCAATAAATGAAGCTCAACAAGCAGTGCATATAGCACTTTCATTGCCATTGAGTTGTAGTTCAAGGGAATGTATATTCATAAACACATCTCCAGTTGATGAACACACATTTATGCTTAAACCGCCTATTCTTTTGAAACAAGAACCTGATGATTCAGAAGATGTTATGTGCCATTCCATTATTGACTACTACATTGGATGCCCAAGTTCCATTAGAAAAATCTGCCTTGCAGAATTTGTATCAAATTACAGGAAAGATGGAACACCCATATCTAAAATGAAAAAACCAAATGTTATACGATTTGTCAAATATAACAAACACAATGATATTGAAAACTTCTGTCGAGAGAAATTATTATTATATATGCCATTTGAAAATTTGGAAAATACATTGAAACAAGAATTGCCTACGTGGGTCTGTGCATATACATTACATGAAAAAACAATTATAGCCAATGAAGCCAAATTTACATATAACAACAATCCAACATGGGGTGATTTAGAGACTGCAACAAATGAGAAAATTAGTTCTTTGAATACTAACCAAATGAATATGCGAAACCAAGAGAACAGTTTCCATTATGAAGAATATGATTTGCAATCGGACTTGCAATTTCCAAAACAGTTTGAAATTAAGAAAAAAATCAATCTTGGATTTCAAATTACTGCCCATCCATTTTTAATGGAGAACAATGAGTATTACAAACTTAGAAGAATGTTCAACAAAGAGCAACAAGCAATTGTAAAAGGCGTTGCAATTAAAAAAAAAAAAACCCCAAGGAACCAATTTACATTTTTATTACAAGTGGAGCAGGCGTAGGTAAAACACTCACAGCAAAAGCAATTTTCCAAATGCTTATACAAATTTATGATTCACAAAACACAACTGATCCTATGACACCAAAAGGTCTAATATTAGAATACACAGGAAAGGCTGCATATAATGCAGGTGGAACAACAATCCATTCTGCATTGCTAATGCCTTTTAACAAGTCTCATCTGTTCCCACTCAGCAAAGAAGTATTGGACAACTTATCAAAGCTATATCAAGAATTGCAGCTAGCTTTCATAGATGAGGTATCGATGATTGGTAGTCAGTTCTTATATTCCATTGACAATAGATTCAGAAACATAAAACATGTCCAAACCAAATACTTTGGCAACACTGACATCATATTTTGTGGTGATTTCTATCAAGCACAACCTATTCAAGGCTCTCTTATTTTTGAACAACCAAGAATCAACAATCAAACAATAACACATGATTTCTAGAAGGATAATGTCAAGTGCTTCCAATTGCATATGACTATGCGTCAAACAAATGAGAGATTCATATCAGTTTTAAATAGAATGCGAACAAATTGTCAAACATCTGATGATATAACATATATGAATACAAGTTGCATGCGCCCTGTACCAAATGATCCGAAATTTCCCTATTTATTTTACAAAAACAAAGATGTTGCAATGCATAACAAGAAAATGTTGATGCTCATGCCTGGAAAAGAAATTTTAATTAATGCAATTGATGAAAATGAGGAGAATAAGGACAATTTCCCAACACATCAACATACAGCTATTTTGCCTTTGCAACTTCTGATAAAGTTGAACATGTTAGTTGAAATGTATGCTTGCAATTATGATGCACGAGATGGGCTAGTAAATGGTGCAGATGGAATAGTTAAATCATATACCCATACAGATAAGGTCGATGTTCTATGGATTAAGTTCCACGACCCTAATATTGGTCATCGAAAATCTAGAGAACTGGCTCATTTGTATACTTCAGACATAGCACATAATTGGACACCAATATTGCGAATATCAAAAGCAATGCCTATCACATCAAAGATGGCCCAGTTGAAAATACAGAAGCAATTTCCAATTCAACTTGCATGTGCACGCACAATACATAGATCACAAGTCTTAACCTTGGATAGGCTTGCATTCGACCCTACTGGAGTACAAGTGCATGGCCTAGTATACACAGCACTATCACGTGTCAGAAACATAGAATCATTGTATTTGCTTAATCCTCTTAAAGACAATAATTTTAAGGTTAAGAAAAAAGTAAATTGTGAAATGCAACGTTTGCAAACCACTGCAAAATGGCAATTAGAATATGACTCTTCATCAATACAATCATTGCGATCCATTTTTATTCTTTCATTGAACACTCGTAATCTTCATGCACATCTTACTGACATATGCAATGATTATGACACAATGCAATCTGATATCTTATGCTTACAAGAAACACATATGTCATTGTGTATGCAAAATGAATATTTCAAAAATTTCAATTGCATCTCAAGTTGCATTAAGCATGGAGTAATGATATTGGTAAAGAAAAATACCATTATCCTTGAACATACCCTTTTTGAAGAGAAACTTGTAGAAGCATTGCTCGCAAAAATAAAAGTTCACGGATTACAAATTGCAGTCCTCAATATATATGCATCGCCACATGCAAATGTAAACAATATTTTGAATGTCATTGAAAAATCTTTATGCCACTTTGATCTAAACAATATCATAGTTATATTAGGGGACTTCAATATTGATATGCTACATTGCAATCAAAAAACAAAGCAGCTAGAAACCTACATGGAAAACTGCAATCTTCATTTCCTTATTGACAAAACTAATACCATGCATAAATCATTCATTGACCATGTTTGGGCCAATCTAGCTAATATAAAATATAGAATTTTCATATTGGATACATATTGGTCTGATCATGATACAATATCTCTTGTCCTTGAGCTATGATATACACATGAAACAGTTTACAAAATTGCAAATTTTGACATTCTTGCAATACCTCATTGTTTTTACCATTTCTATTTTACTAAAGCATATTACAATATTCTTTTTGTACTAAACCAAATAATAACACTATACATACTATGCATTCTATCGTACATTTACATATATGACCTCATATATTCATCAATGCAAATTATGCCAATGAAACGCTTTTCAATTAAGCAACACAAGCATCCTATCATAAATTTCCAGATATGACCTCATCTATTTATGAATGCAGATTGTACCAGTAAAACCTTTTTCAATTGAACAAAACGACCAAGAAAAAAAACAACAACATGGAACATAAACAAACAGAGTATATTCTTCTTGCCTTTCCTTTCCTATGGATCTTATGTTCTTGTTCACTTTTTACTTTTATATGTTATTTTAATTTGCACTGAATATATCTTACTATTCTATAACATAGCATAAATCTTGAAAGAGGAAAAGAAACATTTGAAGAAATAGAATGCATAACCCAATTAGAAAGGGCAATCCAACCACTTGTTTTGCAAAGGTATGACTATGACAACTATACAAATATGCTAATTTGTATTTAGAATATTAATGTTTACTATATATGCATTCTATTTTTACATATGTATGGTTCTATGGTTTTAATGTTCTTGTTCACTTTTTAGTTCTATATGCTCTTTCAAATTGAACAAATATATGCCGCTATTCTATAACATAGCATAAATTCTGAAAAAAGGAAAAGAAACAATTGAAGAAATAGAGGGCATAACTCAAATAGAAAAGGCAAGCCAACCGCTTGTTTTGAAAAGGTATGTCTATGACAACTATACAAATATGCTATTTTCTATTTAGAATATTAATGTTTATTATATATGCATTCTCTTTTTACATATGTATATTTAAATCTATATAAAATAGAAAATGTTGGACGAGTGGAGAAAGCACTTGTAGTAAGTCCCCTCAGACAATGCAGCAAGAAGACATGTACAGGTTAGATATCATAATTTGTTTATTAATTTCTTATCACAAAATACATGTGATAATATCCACATCATATTGAAATGTGCATTTACTTGTGTCAGTCCAACTGAAACAATCACAACAAAACTGGATTCAATAAATGTACAAAATGATACATCAAAAAGGTATGCATATGAAACACAACATTGTAATCTATTTATACTTATTCAGTTTTTAGGAGAAACATAGCATTGTAGAAATGTTTATAGCAGTATCTAACTAAGCAATTTTTATAGGCAAAAACAGAAAAGAAACAATATTCAAAGCATCAAAGTCAACGTTCATGACTGAACTTAACACAGATGTAGTAAACAATCTCAGAAAACTAACTACATCTACCTATGCTGTAAGTATAACAATAATGGTGTTTTTACTAGCTTTGCATTTCCCATGTAATAACGTAGATTAACGTTTAAATATTTTATAAACAGGTCGAAGGTATTATGATGGCAACAAATCCATATTGAACTCCTTTCAAACCTGTTTGTGCAATTTGTAACTCCCCAGTCAATTCATCCATAGCGATAACCAATGTGACAATTTTCTGTTCACAATGCAATGATAATTGCCCTTTCATCTACAAGCATTGTATAAATGCTGTAATAGAATCCATTACAAATAACTTTGTACAGTGCATTATCAGGGAACCCTTATTACATGACTTACTTCCTGATCTAAAAGTAATGTCATATGAGGCATATTTGCAACAGAAAGCTACCACTGTATACATGTTACGTGACTTCAAAATTCACAGCAAGTTCACACTCAATGAAGATAGTGAACTATTACATGTCGACTAACAAATGGAAGGTACATCAACATATGCCTTAACATTTTTTGTCTCAAATATGTCCTCTCTTCAATCCACAATGTTATCATTTTATTATAACTAACTATTTGTTATACAGATTACAAAATCCAGGAACATGGCAGCCTTTACGTACACATCAAATGCAAAAGTGATATGAATATGTTTCTTCCGATTATGGTCTTGCTATAATAGAACTATTTAACTTGCAATTTCCACTCATTTACCAAGAAAATGTACTTTCAATATTTTAAATTCCATTGCTACTTCAAACCGCGAAGAGAAGATTTTAAATTTCTATTGTCGCTTCACATTTTAGTCCTAATGAGCTTGTTGTAAGCCATCTTGTTATGTTAGTTTTTGTTTCTTGGGTAATGTGGGTAAGGGTTCAGGAAAGAAGGATGGAAAGTCTTTATGCATGTGTGTTTGTACTGTTTCTGTTTCTATCCTGTATTTCAAATGAAAGGCATTCTACAACATGCCAACATGAGGTATTAATTCACATGGACTTACCAAAATGAGGTATGACAAGAGGAGTAAGTCGTCTTCAGGGACTCATGGAAATCTGTTACTCGGAACGGGTATATGTTACCTAGGACTATGCCCCGTTTCTAATTGTCTACCGAAGCTTGCAATATATTCGTGAGTATTCATTGATTTAAAACAGGGAGTGCGCTATTGCTTTACCAATTGACGTCCATAATTAAGTTGTGCCTCAATGTGTGGGTTGCATGGCCAATTTAGGACACATCATTTATATTTTCAATGACCGTCAGATGTGGCCACAACCAGCTCAGGGCGGATATAGTCTTTGGTTTTTTCTTGCTTCATTCATTCATTGATTCATCAACTGAACTATTCTTTAATTTAATTTAGAATAAATTAATATTGGATGATTGTAAGATGACAGCGAACAATTTTAGCAAAATATTTTTACATTTTAACATGTTCTTTGTGTTTTTTTATTTATTTCATTCATTGATTGCTCAACTTCACCTTTGTGTTCTTTTTTACTTCATTCATTCATTGGTTAAGCAACTTCATATTTGTTAATTTATAATAGTATTATTTGTTAATTTATATAGTATAAATTAATATTTGGAAAGCGTCATGGATAGTATTATTTGTTAATTTATAATAGTATAAATTAATATTTGGAAAGTGTACCATGACAGTTGAAAAATTGTTATATAGGCAAATTCAGGATTGAAATTTTGGTTAAAAGAGTCAATTATTAATCCTCATTTACCATAGATAAATAAAATTTTATTTAAATATAAAAATTTTGTATTGATTTAAATTTTAACAATATATGAATTTTATAATAAATAAAATGATTTAAACGAATTTAAAAAAATGAATATCAACATTGCATATCACTGTAATCCAACAATTATAACAATACTACCTTTTGTATTTATATTTTTTGCTCCATCTTGAAAAGTTCTGTGTTTGGTTCAAATTATATCATTGAATACAGCAAATGCAACCTCACATGAGCAATAATTTCATATCTACTGCTGCTGATTGCGAACGCCAAAGGTTCTATAGATTGATTAAAGATGGTGATTATTATCAAGTAAAGTTAAATGACAAATTGTATATTGAATCAATTACTCATTTGTGTTTCTTCCTATGTTATGCCTGAAAGCTATGAAGTTCTGGAGGTGGTATTTCTTATTTGTTTTTTTTCCCAATTTTCCCTAGTTTCAGATACATACACTGAAATGCTACATTGGGAGTGCGCTATTGCTTTACCAATTGACGTGCATAGTTAAGTTACACCTGAATATGTGGGTGGTGTGGCCAAGGACACATCATTTATATTTTCAATGACCGGATGTGGCATGACCAGAGCAGGGAGGATGTAGTCTTTGTGTTTTTTTGTTCATTGATTCATCAACTCAACTATTGTTTAATTTAATTTAGAATAAATTAATATTGGATGATTGGAAGATGATAGCGATCAATCTTAGCAAAATATTTTTACATTTTAACATGTTCTTTGTGTTTTTTTAATTGCATATTACTGTAATAACACATCATTTATATTTTCAATGACAGGATGTGGCCACAACCAGCTGAAGGAGGATTTAGTCTTTGTGTTTTTTTGCTTCATTCATTGATTGATTCATCAACTCAACTATTATTTAATTTAATTCAGAATAAATTAATATTGGATGATTGGAAGATGATAGCAATCAATTTTAGCGAAATATTTTTACATTTTAACACGTTCTTTGTGTTTTTTACATTGCATATTACTGTAATACAACAATTTGCATGACAAACAATTTACATGACAATAGACAAACAATTTACAGGACAATATTACTGTAATACAATAATTTACATGAATGAGATTCATAACGAGCATTGTATATCGTGTAAAATTAATTAATACTGTATTACAACAGTTTACATGAATGAGATTCATAACCAGCGTTGTATATCATGTGAAATTAATTAATATTTTTACAAATACATCTTTTACAATTTACATGAATGAGATTCATAACCAGCCTTGTATAACTGAATGGATTCGGTTATATCAATATGAGTTTTACATTTCGCATTTATGGTAGGTTTATCTGGTATGCAAGTTTCGGCACTTTATTGGTGGACTTCCTGCATTGGAATGTTTGATGGGGTTGTGCACAGGACAGCTTTGTGGCTCCGGGGCATAGCTCAGGATTTGCTCTCGTTCACAATACAAACTATACTGAAATGGATTTGCTCTCGTTCACAATACAAACTATACTGAAATGTAGGTACCAGATCTAACACCAGAACAGAAATCCCTGACGCTCTGGGGCTTACTATGGTTAGCAAAGAAGATACCACTGGATCAAATTTATATCTATGGAGACTTGAAGGCTCCCATCAATGACATCCTGGGCCAGACCATTTTTGCGCACCCCAATCTCAACTGTTGGGGATCGTATTTCGCAACTTAAACAGACATTCCAGTCCGTTTCTTTCCGGCACTTCTTCTGGGGTTCGAACACGGAGGCGGAGGGTCTATCTAAAGAGGGTCTACGGCACATCTTCTGGGAATCGAACAGGGAGGCGGATGGTCTATCTAAAGAGGGTCTACGGCACATCTTCTGGGAATCAAACAACGAGGCGGATGGTCGATATAGCTTTATTGAGGAAGATACAATACGGGAGGAGGGCGTGCTGCCACTCGACTAACTGAGATTTTAGTTTTCATTGTGTTTACATATCAAACTGTCTTGGAAATATAGCTAAATGTCTTTAGTATGTGGCTGTTATAGTTTTGGGGGACATGTTTTTTCTGTGGATGGGGTCTCTGTTTTCTCTCTCCGATTGTTTTTTCTGTCGATGGGGACTCTGTTTTCTCTCCCCGATTTTTGTCGTGGATATCTTGCTATATTTTGAAACATGTACTTGACTTTATATATCAATATAAAACCAGCGTACTTGACCATATATATCAATATAAAGCCAGCGATTTTTTTTTACGACAAAATCTTCCAATTCTCCTGGTACTCCAACCAAAAAAGACCAAATCTCCTAATTGCCATCGAATTTAGGAATAACTCAAAATAACTCCTTATTACCATCGAATTTAGGAATAACTCAAAATAATGTACAAATAAGTAAACCCATACTCTATCACTCGACCATATCCATTCAGATTAAAGAATGAAACCAAAATTGGATAATATTTGAATAAGAATGACCATGATTAAAAACCAAAGGTTTGTAAGCAAACGTGTTTAGTTAATAGCCGAGCGTTACCTGGGGAACAGGGGTGGAATTCAATACCAAGGCTTTGCGGAGTATAATTATAACATTGTAACGTGGTCCTCCGCGTCAAAACAAGACGGGTTTGTTAAGGATGGTTACGTTTTAACTGTAGAGTTTGTTTGGGGTTGAAGCAGTTCGACCCATGTGCTTCTTGTATAAATCACAATTTTGCACAAGTGGAGGGGGGACCGTTGGCTCTATGGAGGGTTGAAATTTTGATTAAAGATGTGCCGCCATGGTTCTTGTAAATGTTACCCCGTAGTGTTTGGCCGTTGCCCCATAAAGGTGTAGCAGAATTTCGGTGAAGATGGTTTTGATTGCATCCAACTGTTTCCAGGCTTGAGTTGTTGAAGTCTATGTTGCATTTATGTTTGGAATATTGCATATTTTCAGGTTGCTGTTTGATTCTGAATTGATTGAAACACATGTATGAATGCAGTAGCCATTGATTCCAATGACGATATCAATTGCAAAATTGTATGAACGTGGTGTTATGGTAATCAAAATGAATGAAACACATGTATGAATGCAGTAGCCATTGATTCCAATGACGATATCAATTGCAAAAATTGTATGAACGCGGTGTTATGGTCAATTGGCTACGTTAAGTTTGATATTATTGCAGGGGCTTATGTGTCACTGCACCAGAAAGAATTTCTTTGAACATTGTAACGAGTACAAGCATAAGATAGAGCTTTATGTTATATAGACAGGACAAATATTTAAAACTTAATACCTCATTCAAAGATAAAAGCCATCACCGGATACAGCGAAAAACCTTTTTGCATTCAGTCAGGCATACACCCTCTCCCTACGTCAGATATGACGATAGCAGTGGTCAAGAATGTTGGAGGTAGACAAGTCGACTCCTTGTAGACCGCATACAGCATATTTAGAGATAATTATAACATTAATATAACCAACTTACGGAGCAGTTTAGTAGACAGTTCAATGCAGGCCAGCAATGAGCAATTTAACCACTGATCAAAGAAAAGATGCAAGGGATTGAAAATGAACCAATTACACTGTATTCCTCAAATTTTATAGCACAATCATTTGGATTCAAAATCCAAGAAATAAATGGAGCAGTCCTTCCAAAAACGTCAGTCATGCAATTCAAGACTGCCCCACTAAATGGCTTCCCTATCTATCACAAGCAAGTTACATAACGCACTTTTGTACCTCTTGATAATGCCCACTGTCAAGATATGCCTGCCCCACTAAATGGCTTCCCTATCTATCACAAGCAAGTTACATAACGCACTTTTGTACCTCTTGATAATGCCCACTGTCAAGATATGCCTCTGGAACGGGGAGTAAAATTCTAGAATCCCCAAAATTGATACAAAATCGTTTTCCAATTTTCCGTGGAAAAGATGAAGTTAGATTTAACGTCACACCCCTCATGACCTAAACAGAGATTAAGTTCTGAATCCCATCAAATCCATCCTGGAACAGTTTTTGCAAATGTGAAGAATCATGGATTTCTGCAAGTTAAATGGTATGTCGAAGGCATCTGAGCTCAATTTCTACGGACAGGGCATATCTTTTCCTTCATAGAAGATACCACCTGGCCTCGAAACATTTTAATGACCGAAATAAGCAATTTATCTCCAGTATTCGCTCTTACCTTTCTTATGAGATCTTCTCGACTAATTTTACCTTCCTGGAAAACCATAGTATAAGTTTGCTTATGACCTCGTCTTCTGAAATAAAAAAGGCTCCATTCTAATAGAAATATGGAAGGGGGAAATTTACCTTGTAACTGGCGTATTGACGTTTCATTAAACTAACACTTGAAGAAGATAGGAATTTTTCAATAATAGAAAAAAGCTTTGGAAATGACATCCAAGCAGAACTAGGCACTCGTGCATTCCCCTGCATTTTTAGGGTTGCTTCCTTGATCAAAGGAGGACAAAGCTGCTGGTCACCATCCTGTGGAAAATAAGCCGAGTAAGTGTTTTATTCGCAAGGAAAAGATGCAAGAGTTAAAGAGCAAACGATATACATAAACAACTTACAGTCTAAGCTAACAAACACAGAGCGAAGTGTTGAACGGTACTCAGCGTAGCACAAATAAACAAACTACCATCTAAACTAATGAAAAATGTCAGCAAAGAGCTTGGAACGCTAAAGGAGAATAGTCTATCTTCCATCACCATCTTCTTAACATGCACAAGCATTAAATTCGGAGAATATTGTGACACCACATCGCATTAAGGGGATCAAAGGTAACCTCCACGGCCGGAAAAGTCCCTGGCACTAATCTGGTTTCATGTGAATCTGGCTTAAGCTGAAGAGGGTAACAACACTAGCAGATGGTAAACTGGACTTAAGGCTGTTGCATCAATTTCTGTGCCCAAGGTCTTTTCCCAACTTCTTTTAATAACCTGAAAATTAGAGATGCTAATGTAGAAAACCAAACCTGGTTCCGGGGAAGAGTAGGCCACTTGTGAAGCCATGGTTCTTGGACTAACCCAACAACGACTATCACAACCACCAGAGTGTGGACAAAACTCCCAAAGCTGCCAGTCCATTTTTGGGAGAGGAAATTTTTGAAAAGATGGGAAATATCTCTGGGAGATGATATATATCATCAAGGACTCAGAAGTTAGGAGAATGAGACAGAAGGGCATGAGAACTAAGAGGGACAGGTCAGTAGAAATACGACCCTTTGGTGGTGAGCCACTGAGCAATATCAAAACTTGGCACCAAGTAATATCGTAACTTGGCTGGCGCTATCATGTTACTTAGTGCAGTATGACTGAATCAACATAATAGCACCTCCTCGAATACCCTCAAATAGCTATTACTCCAGTTCTAGTGGCTCGATTAATGGAGGCATATTAATCACGGTTACTGTGTTCATAACAAAATAAATAAAATCACATATAATACATAATATTTAAATTTAAATGGCGGGTAGGAGTGCCCATCAAATTTATACCCTAGAAGAGGTTCAATTATGGGATAGCAGAGCAAAATTCAATTCAGATACTACTCTTTTCGGGGCAAAGTTAAGGCTTGGGTCACCTCTAAAGGAGAAAAATGAAACACAAAGGACAGTAACGGTGAGTGCAAGACAATCACAGAAGAGGTTAAATGACAGTATAGCAAGATCAAATTCAGAGATTACTCTGTCAAGGCCGCAAGTTAAGGTTTGGATAACTCATACAAACCAAACAGAAATTAAAATTTCTTTAGAGGGAGACATCTATCCCAAGTCCCCCAAGTTCACGAGCAGGTATCAGACAGGAAACAAAACAAAACAAAAGAGGCATTACTAATATGGAGAAGGCACCTGTCCCTTGTCCCCTAAAATTTCACAAGTAGGCATCAGTCTCCCTTTCGAGCCCACGGGAGAGATGGAACATGTAAGCAATAGCTAGTTACTTAGCCTTTTCTAGACATTCTGAGATCGGGTAAAATTAAAAGCCAGCGAGACAGATTTCAGTTGGAGAATTATTTGATTATGTAACTCAAGCGTATAGCTGAGGAAAATGTACAATATTTTGATTCTGTCGGAGACCAAATTCATTTTTCTTCTACAATATATAACTGCATGTCCACTATTGAGAGCTCCACAAGATATGAGTGCATATTGACCACTCTGCATTTCATAGCTACACTGCAAAGAAAGAAATCTTACAATCTCGCATGCTGCTCCAGAGTATGCCTGACCATTACACAAGGAACATTTAGGGCTTCTGGGGACACTAGTTATGCCTTGATTTGCCTTCAATTTAGACCAATATGCTGCAAATATACAAGCAATAAATAGCCGATGCGTCTTATTTCAGCCACAAAATAACAACCAGAAAACATATAACGCTTGAACACTAGTTCACTCTGTAGAATGGAGATGAGATGATTACCACGTAATGGCGGAGGAACTCTAAAGCTGACAACGTATTCTGGCAATATATGCGTGTTCATGTGGGTACTCCAAACAATGTAGCGCTTCGGATTTTTAAGATCATCTACACCGGTATCGAATTCTTCACTGCTGGGATGAAACTGTTGTGAACCATGCTTGACCTGCTCTATATTCCCCATTATCACACGGCACAACACCATGTGTTGTTCTCCAATTTTGTCAACATCCGAGTACGCTGCACTGCAGGATGGTGAATAAAAGATCATTCTTCAGAATTTTGCAATGTCAATGCAGAAAATCCCAAAAACAAATTATACTAAAATTGAACAAGATACAATTGAAGGCTCAAGTAGATGTGTTTATACTCGATGCAGAAAATCCCAAAAATAAACTATACTAAAATTGAACAAGATACAATTGAACGCTCATGTAGATGTGCTCATACCTAATATAGGCACAATTTTCAGGTGCAAGATAGACACCAATGCCATACGCTGCGCCATGTTTTGGCGTTTTGGGATGGCCGAAGCCGTAGAGTATAATGCCGGAAATGGCCTTGTTAGAGGTGTCATGCCAAGCATACCTCATGTTGGCATTACCACAGGCGGACTTTCTTGCAACATCTTCCGCATGCCTTCGAAATGTCTGCGATCGAGCCTGTCCTGACACGGTCCTATAGATGCCCACAATAGTCGTTAATGCCGCAAGCGTCCGAAGCCCACCTAGGAACCGGTCTTGCACTGCAACAAACTCTTTGTCACCATCCTCCAATTTAATCATCAAATTGTTGCTCTTCTTACTGCCAAAAATTGAACCCGACTCCAATTCCAGGGAAGCGCTGCTAGAAGCTCCGGAGTAGGAAACGCCAAAAGTACCGCATTCTGGAAATTGAGCTTCATCACATAGTTGAAAATGATCTTCCCCCGGAACGATATCGCCGGAACCCTGTTCCAGAGTACTCTCCGACTCAGACATATAACCCTGTTCCAGTGTACCCTCCGACTCAGACTTAACAAGTGTGGGTTTTTCATTCTTATTACTTGTAATTCCTTCACATTCTCCAGTTTGCAAGTGTTTCCCAAGGCAAATTTTGATGTCAAAAGAGGGATTCCCCTGGCAGAAAACCCTTGGAAAAAAGCACTTCCCGTGGATATCAATCCAAGCTATCCATGTGTGAAACCCATCGCTCAAATCAATCCGTGACATGCGAAGGAAGTCAACCAGATAAGAAGAAGAGGAACCGCGCATGGCAATCTCTATTGCAGTTTTGCCATTTTGGAAACCTTGTTTCAAAAAGCATACGGTTTCCCAAGGGAAATCAACCCACTCCCCCTTGCATAAGTACATAAATCGGGCTGGAATACCGCTTTTTCTAAAATTATTGTAGTTTTCCACAACCACCATTGCAGAACAGCAGGAGAGAGGCTGGTCACATTTGGCTCGCTTTGCGTGGGTAGATTGTCTGGTATACATACATGGCCTTCGCCTCAATTGGGCTCTATCGACGAATGATCTTTTCGCATCCATTAAATCATACAAATCAACAACTCGTCGGTAAAATTCCTTATAACATGAGAATGGAGCAGAAGGTGCTGTTATTCAATTTGAATAGCACAGAGAAGAGGATCGATATCAATTTGAATTGCAGAGGGAAGAGAAGCGATATAAATCAGGAGCGCCCAACCCATTTTGCTTAGCGGTGGACACGCCGACACTGGAAGGGAGGAGAAACGGTGGGCGGCCGCGGTGTAGGTGTTAGTGTTTGGCTGTTTCACCCAACCGACCAATGAATGTATATTATATGTCAATTTTCTCAGAGGAGTGTCGCTTTCTTTCTTGCGCCCAAAGAAATCGTGGAACCGTTAGCCGCCATTTTATGCAGACTCTGCGATCATTCCATTCATCTCCACCTCCACACGCGTCAAACGATGTGGATTTGGGCGGGCGTTTACTTCGTCTCGTGCGTTGCGTTACGTGGGTTTTTTTCCTTGCATCACAAGTAATAGAGAATTCTTTTCCAACCCGCTTTCGACAAACTTTTCATCCCAAGGAGTGGATTGGATTGGATTGGAGTGGAGAGAAATCTTCATTCCCTTTGTTTTCTGTAAAACAAACGCGAACTTGGACTTCACTTGCATGCATGCATCCATCCATGAGATGAGGATGAAGTGCCTTAGGGGCTAAGCAAGTTTGTCCACCATGGCTATTGTTAGCCGTATCCAACTGTTTTCTTGTTTTAATTTTTATGTCCACTGCACTCTATATTTAAAGGAAGGGCACCGAGACAACTATGCTAGATAACTATCAGATACACCATGTCATCTGAGGGGAGTTTTTACATAGGATGGTTCTGTTACTTGGTTTCTTTTTACAACTACAAGAAGCTATATAACTTGTTAGAATAAATTATCATAATACAGCTATATAACTTGTTAGAATAAATTATCATAATACTGTTGATTATGCAAGTTCATCAATAATAGTCAGAGATAGTTTTATCTTAAATGAGTCAAATGTGAAGCTGAAAGATTGTAGTGAAAAGAGAGTCTGTTCCGTGAGAATTCAAGTAAGTAGAACTGTTAGTGAAAACAATATAAGACAAATGTCATTTATATGTATGGAATTCATTCAGGTAATAATGCAAGCGTTAAGGGGAGCACTTCGAAATAAAACTTGGAATAGTAAATATGTAGATTGGTTGGTTGGTTGTTGGAGTCCTTTGAGCATTTTCCTTAACAATATTTTCCTATCTCAGAATCTGTTGAATCTAATATACACTATATATATATGATGTATTTTGGTTTCAGAAGTAGAACATAAAAATAATTTTATGTGAGAAAACTTTGATTTCTTTCTATCATATAAGTTGGCCTTCAGTTGCTCATGAAACGTAGAAGGCAAGTATGGTATGATATATGGTCCCCGCATTTTACCACTTCTCCCATGTCATTTTTTAAGAACATGGGAGAATTCATAAGAATGTATTAATATTTTTAAGAACTCGTGCATGTTTCTAATGTGTAACACCCGTATGACTTTGTTTTCTGAATAATTGTTATTTTTAGACATTGAACTATTATTATAGTGAATGGCTATGGAAGGCATGTTGAGACTTATATAATGATGTAATTATTATTTTATTTTGATTTTTTTAATAAATAAATTTCTTGGAAATATTTAGGAAAGATCACTAGAGTTTAGAAGAATCCTTGCTAGCTTAGGAAAAAGTCTTATCAGCAGTTGAGTTGACATAATGGACCTTCCCTAAAAGACTTTTAAAAATCCGTAGGATAAAATAATAAAAAGAAATTAAATTAACATTATGGGAGAGAAAGATCATGTTAATCACTTAGTCAGAGATAAATACTAAGTGTTGTCGAATAAAGCATTGTGGAAGAGAAATACATGCTTTAAAGAAAAAAAAAATTAAAAAAAATTTAAAAACTAAAACAAAAAGGCCGATGCAAAAGATTGTCAAACCTTAAAGTAGGACACGAACAACCTATGAATCAAAGAGGTTCTTGATTGTATAGGGCGAGGAGATATTAGCTTAGGGGAAAATGATAAAAGAAATTCATAGTTGGGTGGAACATGCTCAGTTCCTCAATAATCCCCAAAAGAATAATCCTCAATAAAGAAGAAAAGTGAAATATTATTATTTGATTTGTAAATTAGAGTCCGCTCTATCATGTTTTAACAACATCTGTGTGTTCTTCTTTAGATAAATTGGTCCAATCAAGTTTTATGTGCCAAGCTAATAAATGACATATCTTGTTGTCAGTGGTATATGATTTTTGAGTTTTTTCTTATTGTTTTTGTTGTTCTTTCTAATACACATTTCACACATTGTATTAATTCCTTAGGCCTGAGGGGTAATTCATTGTTATTGTTTTTTGTTGTTTTTCGTTATTGGGTGGTTTTGATTTGGTCAAGTTATAGATGGTTGGTGGTTCATTGGATTGTGTGAATAATCAATGTCTTCAACCATGTAGAGGGTTCGTCACCATGTAAATTGTTACAATGGTATGTTGCAATTGTTAATATAAATCGATGGTATATACAAGAAGTTATAATACATATTAGAATTTTGACCACCACAAACCCTGTACTATTGAGGGGGCAATGAAAATTACTAAAATAGTCTATTGCTAGTGTCAGTGCAATTCAAAATGTTTCTTTACAATTTCAGAGATAATATTCTCTGAGGAAACATTGGAGATATTGAACATCATCAACGACACTGCACTAGATTTTCCCATCGAACTTGCAAATTTTACACCAAAATTTATGAATAATTGGGAGCTAATGTCTCGCTCATTTTCATCTAATATGTGATAATGTCTTAAATTTGTAAGGTTGTGATGCAAATTCAGATTTGGAAAAATAGGCATCATATTGTTAATGAATTAATATTTTTTTATTTGTCTTATCTGATGTCATCTACTATTTGTATTTTTTTAAATCTATCAAATATTTGTTATTGGAACTTGAAAGACCATAATTGAAGATTAAAAGGCAATATATGTTGGAAAGGTTATAGAATAAGTGTTTTCTCTTTATCTTCACTTTTAAGAGACATTTTATTTACTAATTTTTAATTTCAATATTCTTTAAGAATATTACAATATTTTTCAAATTTATACTTTATAGCATTTCTTTTGCAACATCTAATATAATTGTTAATTTAATATCGTAAAAATACAAATATTATAATATAGTTTAATTAAATAAAAAACTTTTTCATAATTGAAATAAAAAAAATAAAAATCATATAATACTTAACGTACCAACAAACTCCACTACAAGGATAAATATTTTCTTTAAAAAAAACTATATTATAACCCTATATTGTATATGATAACAATATTAAGTTGCTTTATTTATTAAAAAACAGTCTATATTATATTACCCTTATACTTGTATGTTTATTACAATAATTACATAATAAATTTTATATTATTTTCTAATAGGAAAACTTTGGTTAAAGTTGTGATGTACAGCAATATTTTTTGGTCAAACAAGAGATTAATACGAAGTCAACACACAATCGATCGCGGTAAGAGTCCCAGGCAGGGATTAATAAATGGAATTTCATATATTTATTATTTTAACAATTTTTTTGTAACAGAGAGGAATCGAGGAACCTATTAGTAAGATAAGATATGAACAGGGGGAATTGGAGCATAAAACTTTCAAGATTCAATAATTTCTGATTTCATAGGTTAACCAATTGAACTACTCGGAAACAACTATTTCAACATTTTTAAATTCATATTTACTTTTTATATTTATTTAATATAATTATGAATTTAATATATATAATAATAATAATAATAATAATAAAATATTTAATAACATAAATGATTAAAATTATTAAATAATACAACTTAGTAAATAAAAAATTATCAAACAACACATGAGCCTAATTAATATTCTCAATATTATGGCAATTAATACTCTTAATATTATGACCACTTAATTGGATTATGCGGAATTAACATTTAAATTTGTATGTTGTAATTATGAGTATAGAAACTATATTTGAGAAAATTGGCATAAGGAGTGTGAATTTAATCTTTATGTATTTTTGAGTATTAATTTTGGAGAGAAAGCACATTGAAAATTCAAGTAAGAAAAATAAAAATTATTAAATTAATTAATTTGTGAATTTAATCTTTATGTTTTTTAGAGTATTAATTTTGAAGATAAAACACCTTGAAAATTCAGGGAAGAAAAAATAAAAATTATTAAATTAATTAATTTCGTGTATCGCAAATAAATATAGAAAAATAATTATAACATACACAACCACTTTCTGCACTAATAGGTGTTTACTTGTTGAAATAAGTACCAACAAAATTTTTAAAGACTAGCACTCTACACCAATAAGTATTTACTTGGTAAGATAAATAATTGTAACATACACAATTACTTACTCTACTAACTAACACTCTACACTAATAAGTATTTACTTGGTGAGATAAGTATTAATACCAACTTTTTTAAAATATATGTTTTTTTATTTTGTAATTAAAATAAAAAGACTTAGTCAAATAAAATATAATAATAATTTATATGTGTGGATGTTTTCAATATATTTAAATACAAATTTATAAAAATGTATAAATTAAATGATATCAAATATGAGTATAAAGTAAGTTGACAAAGACCAAATTTCAAAGTATTATGAAGTTCTTATAGAACAAAAACCAGTATAACTGAATCTTGTTAAGTTTGCCTAAGATTTATTGTGATGCTTTTGAGGTACCTTGCAGGTACAAATTAAGTTGAGAAAAGACCAAATTTCACAATATTATGAAGTTCCCATAGAACAAAAACCAATATAACTAAATCTCGTTAAGTTTGTCTAAAATTTATTGTGATGCTTTTGAAATATCTTGTGAGTAAAAAGTAAGTTGACAGAAGACCTAATTTCACAGTATTATGAAATTCCCATCTAACAAAAACCAGTATAACTGAATCTGGTAAAGTTTGGCTATGATTTCTTGTGATGCTTTTGAAGGAGTTTGAGGGACCTCACTAGCTTTTTCAGTCAGCTGGCCGGAAAAATCGTCCCCATAGCCATTCCGAGAGCATTGGTACACACCGTCGTTATTTTATCTGCAGTCGTTGAAGTTATCTGAACATTTGTCAAAGTAATTCCTGTGCAGGCAACTGTCTTGCTGCACGAAAAGTTCACAGCCACATTCGTCGGTGACGTTCCCTGTATGTTTCTATACGTGACATCTTGTATTTGCACTGCGGATGGCTGCACACAACAACATGACGCACAGTATTATTGATACCAAACAATAATACCAAACTTCAAAACATAGTTTTTAAATATTATTGCAATATAACATGGTTTTTACATCTATGCATTTAGTGGAGATGTCCGTAGGTGAAGTTTCTGTTATATATTATCGATCAATATATATATATATATATATAAACAATTATTTTATATTACAATAAAATGAAACACAATTGTTGTTTTCCTTTAAGGTTGCAATTAGGGACGTTTAGGGTTATAGGGGTCTCTCTAAGTTGGGTGAGAGTTGGGTGAGATTTCCGGAATTACCAAATTCCGTGATTACCGATTCTTTAGCTAAAGATGAAATTCTATGTAGTCACCCGATTGATAGTATTTAGAAGATAAAATAAATGGGAAATTTATCCCATATTATGTGTGCTTAAACAAGTATTTTGGAATTAATGTTGATGGCAACATCGATCGCAAGCACACATCCACGGACTTCGAAAAGATATTTCAAGAACGACTGGAACTAAACTCATATTAAGACGTATTCAGTCTATATATTTTACTGGTGCATGTTGGGAAAATATGGAAATGCCCAGAATGGTTAGTTGATCACCTGAATTTTACAAGGTGAAACGGAATAGTACTGATCAATGATAATCGGATTCTTAACATTATGAACAACTATGTCTTCAAATCTGATATTTCGTGCATAGCCAGAACCGCCCTGTATATTTACAAAAGCATGAATTCTGTTATAACCATCCTAGATAATTCAGATATTTACGAACTGCAGTTCATTGCCGTGTGATCATGCACATTTCATGAGTTAGTTTTAAGATGAATAGAAATAATTAAAGGAGCCATACACTTGTTAAACCAACCTGCCAAGTCTTAATTCTCGCTCCGTTGGATGTTTCGACGAAAGTGATGTTTTGGACTAGAATGTCATCAATTTTGGTTTCTTTCCCAGACTTCACTTAAAACAGAAAACTCACACAACTTCATTACCTTCTTTGCTCAATTACATCACACTTATATAGGAAATAACACAAACTAATTCCTAACCACTCATAACTAATTATGTTCAACCACCTACAACTAATTCAGTTCAACCACTCATAACTAACTATTTCTGCATTATTCTCACATCCTTCCTTAATGGAGAAATGGATTTTCTACAATACCTAACTGACTTCTAAAAACTTCAAATTTGATTTTACCAAGGGGCTTAGTAAATATATCAGCCACATTATCCTTGGTGTTACAAAATATCAATCCAATTTCATTTGTCTCAATTTTCTCACGTACAAAGTGGTACTGTAATCCAACGTGTTTTGTTCTAGCATGGTAAACTGGATTATGTGCTAATTTGATAGCACTCTGATTATCACAATTGATACATGTTGCACCACTTTGCGATTCTTCAAGATCCGCAAGAATTCTCCGCAACCAAATAGCTTCACAGGTGGCATTGGTCAAAGCTTTGTACTCTGATGCTGTTGAAGATAAAGAAACAGTTGGTTGTTTCTTACTACTCCAAGATACGACCCCTGATCCAATATGAAATGCATAGCCAGAGGTAGATCGTCTGTCATCTGGATTTCCTGCCCAATCTGAATCAAAAAAACCTGTCAGTACAACATCAGATACATCAGTATACATAATACCAAGATTCACTGTTCCCTTTAAGTATCGGAGAACTTTCTTTGCAGCATTCCAGTGATTTCCTGAAGGCTTAGCCATGAATTGACTAAGAATACTGACTGAGTATGCAATGTCTGGTCTGGTAGTGGTGAGATAGTTCAAACTTCCCACTAACTGACGATATAATGTTCCATTTGCCTCTTTCGATCCATCTTCTTTGTACAACTTTGCATTCTGTTCTAAGGGAGTTGACATAGCTTTGCAATCTGTCATATTGAACTTTTTAAGAATCTCCTTTGTATATTTGCTTTGAGTGATCAAAGTTTTACCAGGTTCTTTCCATACCTCAATTCCTAAACAGTAATGCATTTCACCCAAATCTTTCATTTCAAAAACCTGTGACAACTGAACTTTAATTTCTTCAATTAACTTGTGAGCACTGCCTGTTATAATGAGATCATCCACATACAAAGATATTAAAGCAACATTTCCTTTTTCATCTTTCTTAACATACAAGTTAGGATCATTTTTGCTTTTCACAAACCCATTCTGAAGAAAGAAGGTATCAATCTTTACATACCATGATCTTGGTGCCTGTTTCAAACCATACAATGCCTTTCTTAACCTGCAAACCAGATGCTCCTGTCCCTGTTTGACAAACCCTTCAGGTTGAACCAAATAAACTTCTTCCTTTAAATCACCATTTAGAAAAGCAGATTTGACATCCAATTGATGTATATTCCAATTATGTTTTGTGGCTAAGGCAATCAGTAATCTAATTGTATTCAACTTAGCTACTGGTGCAAAAGTGTCTTCATAATCAATTCCCTCCTGTTGAGCATATCCTTTTGCTACTAATCTTGCCTTAAATTTATCAATTGTACCATCTGCTTTAAATTTTGTTTTGTACAACCATTTGCTTCCAATTGGAACTTTATTTTCAGGAAGTTCCACTAATTCCCATGTTTGATTTTTCATAATAGAAGCATACTCATCATTCATAGCATTAATCCATGGTTCATGTTGTTTAGCCTGCTCATAATCATTTGGTTCTTCAACATTCATTATATTAGACATTAAGGCATAGTCTCTATACCTTTCAGGAAGCCGAGTCTGTCGGGACGACCTTCTTGGTGTGGGTGTTCCATCCATGATTCGTTGGCTTTGAGGTGTATCACCTCCTTGTGATGACTCACTGCTGCTAGATGTGCTCATACTGCTGCTATCATCCTGATCCTGTACCTGTACCTGGACCTGTTCCTGTTCCTGCTTAATCAAAGTATCAAGCTTGAGATGTGCATCATTAGAAATATTCCATGTATCATTCTTTGTGTTACTTTTATCAGTCTGCTCATGAAACAATACATCACGACTTGCAAATAGTTTATGGGAACTTGGATCAAACAATTTATAGGCTTTCTGATCCGTACAATATCCAATGAAAACACACTTGATGGACTTGGCATCAAGTTTGCTTCTGTTAGCCTTAGGAATATGAGCAAAAGCAGTACATCCAAAGACTTTGAAATGACTCACATCAGGTTTATAACCATAAAGAACCTCAAAAGGAGTTTGAAAAACTAATTTCTTAGTGGGACATCGATTCTTCAGATAAACAGCAGTGTTAATGGCTTCTGCCCAGAAACCATTAGAGATGTTCTTACCTTGCAGCATACTACGAGCAGATTCCACCAAGGTTCTATTCCATCGCTCTGCAACACCATTTTGCTGAGGGGTATGTGGCACTGTGAACTATTGTTGAATTCCATTAGATTTACAATAGGTGTTAAATGCTTTTGATTTATATTCACCCCCTTGATCAGATCTGAGTATTTTGATGCACTTTCCTGTTTGTTTTTCAACCATATTTCGAAACTCTTTAAAATACTCAAATATGTCACTTTTCCTTCTAATGAAATAGACCCAGGTATATCTAGATCTATCATCAATAAAAATAACAAAGTATGAAGCACCACCAAGAGACCTAGTTTGCATAGGTCCACATACATCAGTGTGAATTAATTCAAGTATATCATACTTTCGTTTCTCAGTATGAACATGAAACTCTTCTCTATGCTGCTTACCAAGTGCACAAGCTTCACATGGTAAATGTTCACACTTCATAACAGGAAGACCTTCAACCATTGATTTCCTTTGTAACAACGATAAATCATTGTAATTGAGGTGCCCATACCTGTGATGCCATAATTCTGCTGTCGATGTCTCTTGAGATGTCAATGCAACATGGCGCTTGACTGTCACATCCAATCTGTACAATCCTCCAACCCCGGTACCTGTAGAAACAACCTTGTAGTGGTCCTGAACATCTTTCACTATACACCCCAATTTACCAAATTCTACTGTTAAATGATTATCAGTGACAGTGGAAACAGATAGCAAATTCTTTTTGAGAGCAGGTACATACATCACATTATGAATCTGTCGCATTTGTCCATTAGGTAAGTACACATTTATTATGCCATAGCCTTGAACGTTAAGTGACCTATCATTTCCTAGATAAATGTGTGTACCATCAGATTTCTCATAATATTTATCATACCATTCTTTATTACAAGTCATGTGTGTCGAGGCACCAGAATCTATAAACCAAGCATTCTCATCATCAGTTTCAGCAGACAATGCAGCATCAGAAAGAAATAACTTAAGATTTTTAAATCCATCATTCACTGAGGTGTCTCTGTTTATGTAATTTCCATTATGCCTGCTATGTCTTTGATTTGATTCATTATTCTTTCTCCTATAGCAATCTTTAGCCAGATGTCCAGGTTTTCCACAATAATGACATTCAATGTTCCTTTTGACATAAGAATCAGGAGGTGCCATACCTTTCTGCTTTGCTTGAAAACGGCCTCTCTTTCTGTCCCATGGTCTCCCTCGGAATGGTCTTTGGCCTCTTGCAGTGAAAGCCAAATCAGAACCATTTGACTCCAGTTCAAAAGTTTTCATGCGCTCTTCTTCTTGAAGAAGAATTTCAGCCAATTCTTCAAATGTAGGAGGTGTCGGTCTAGCTGAGAGAGCTGAAATAAAGACTTTATAGTCTGGGACTAACCCCTTTAAAGTAACAGTTACCAAGTCTGTACTAGAAACCTTTTCACCAATATCACCAAGCTTATCACTAAAGTCTTTAATTTGGGAAACAAAGTTGCTAATGCTTTCATTGGTATCCATTTTGATAGATAGCAGCTTTGTTTTTAAAAATAAAATACGGTTTGCATTAGTAGTCTCATACAAACCTTTGAGAGTGTCCCATGTCGCCTTCGAAGTTTCACAGTCCCGAATGTGAGGAATGATATTGTCCTTCACTGACATGCGTAGCAGCACCCTTGCTTTCATTTCACGCTTCTCCCAATCTTGAGTATTAGTAGGAGGTTGAGGCTTGGTCTCGTCACCTTTGACAATCGGCCAGAGATTGTATGCCTCCAGTACTGTGATGATCTTAAATTTCCAATTAACATAATTTTCTCCATCAAGTCTTGAAGACTCATTTAAATATGAATCTGCAAGGGTATTAGCCATTTCTGAACTCTGCTATCTTTTAAAAAAAAACTGAACAACCTCTGCTATCAAGCAATTACAAGATTCGGCAAACCCTTCTTTTCCTTCAATAATTTTATAAAACCACAAGATTTCAGAATTTAAAAAACGATACCCGGATTTGCTCAGAATTTAAAAAAGGATACCCGGATTTGCTGCACCGGATTCAGGGAAACAACATTCAAGCTTCTTGCTCAGAATTAAAAAAAAAAACGATACCCGGATTTGCTGCACCGGATTCAGGGCAACGCTGTCCACAGGTCAGCGTATTCTTCAAGCTTCTTGCTGCAACGCCGCTGTCCACACCATCCAAGCTCAGCGTATTGAAGCTCAACGTATCCTTCAAGTCTCCGTCCACACCGTCCACAGGTCCGTCAGGGATCACAGGGCTAATGCGCACACTCTAATGGCAGAGTCTTACTGCCCACGAGGATCACAGGGCTAATGCGCACACTCTAATGGCAGAGTCTTACTACCCACGAAGAGGAGAGAGGCGCAGACAAAAGAGCTCTGATACCAACTTAAAACAGAAAACTCACACAACTTCATTACCTTCTTTGCTCAATTACATCACACTTATATAGGAAATAACACAAACTAATTCCTAACCACTCATAACTAATTCTGTTCAACCACCTACAACTAATTCAGTTCAACCACTCATAACTAACTATTTCTGCATTATTCTCACAACTTCCAATGTTGCATGAAAGAAGAAGTACAATTTAGATTTCATCTTTACTGATTGTATTTTCTGTAGGATAAGATCCAAAATACTTATCTCACCTGATGCCATGGCCTGGGCCACACTTTATGTTTTTGATATTAATAGTAGATGAGCCCGACGAAATGGAAATGCAATCATCCCCTGATATAGAGTATTTATAATCATAGTTAGCAGAACCTTTTATGTTTGTTATGGGTTTGCCAATCTGATTTTTAACTAGATGAAATTAAGATTTGCATTTATAGCAGTTGCATTGAGATAGATATAAGCTAGATGGATATTGACTGATTTATTATTAAGAAAATGGATCTATGCTATATGGTAATATGTGAATAAACAAATTAACGCAAACCAGTGAAATCACTAACTTCTAACCTGTCTGGGTGACACAGTTGTTTATTTGGGCATTCTTAACCCCTTGTAAATGAATACCATCAGTGTTTGGGCTTTGTTCAGGAGCTTGTATCTGAAGCCCGCTTAATTGGATATCACAAGAGTCGACCACTACGAGATACATTCGTTGGCTATTGACAAATGGCAAATTTTTTATCAAAACATTTGAACATCCACTAATAGTCATTGCCTTTAAGACGAACTGAAAATCCAAACAACCGGATGAGCACAACCTTGAATTAAAATTTACAGAAAGAATAAAAACCGTTTATAACAAGGTGATCATTACGTCTTTTTTCAAGCAAATAAACAAGGTAATCAAGTTCCGGCTGGAAACAAACCGGAGGAGCCGCATCCAAGCAACCCTGCACACAAGAAATTTGACGTGATTAATATAAATTGAAGAAGCCGGTTTATACCACTAATTTGTTGTTTAATGGTAAATGTTGGGTAGGGGAAAGATTGTGGATCATGCTTGTGAAAACGTTAGAGGTGGAGTCGGTGGAGTCTAACGAGGAAGGGATGGAATATTAGAGAGGATTGCTGGCGGCTGACCTTGAGGATAAGAGCAGCGTATGTGTTGGGAATTTCTGATCATTCCAAACAAAATTGAAAAACAGAATAATACTCTGTTTTAACACAACAGAAATAAAAATCGTTTGCGTAATACGGTGTTTCAGCAACGCAGTTTCGTCAGTTGTTGTTTGCAGTGTATCAGTAACGGTGTTTCAGCAACGCAGTTTCGTCAGTTGTTGTTTGCAGTGTATCAGTAACGGTGTTTCAGCAACTCTATTTTGACGCCGAGAAACTATTTTCTGTTTACGGCGTAACAACAACGCGCAACGGTGTTTTAGCAACACAAAAAAAATACTTGTATTCATTAACAATAAACTAACTGTTACAAAACATCTTCCTCACATAGAGGGATTTTCACAAAAGATTATGCTGAAGAGCATCTTCCTCTTGACAGAAGGATTACAACAGGAACGCTTCAGTTCCACAAACCAATTTCTCACTATCTCAGAAAATTACAGTTTCAACACTATTGTGCGTTACAAAAAGGAACTCTCTATCATTCTTCTAACATTTGAAAGAATTGTTGTTCATTACATTTATATGTTAAAACATATTTGACTTTAAACAATAAAATAATATAAATATCTTCTAAAGCTTATCTGTGTATTGAATGCAGCAAGCGGTGATGCCTTTTGAAGAAATGAAGTCGGTTGTTCCAGGGGAATTTAATGTTGAAAATTTAATGCACATTAATGTGAAAAATATCAAGCACGACTTTGAGGCATCCAACAGTCTGGAATATCTACAACAAATCAGATTTTTGTCCAGCTGTTTATGTTGCAGTTGGAATTAAATTCCAACGCTCCCCCTTAATTTCAACTGCTGGGTTTTTTCTGCATACCCAGGCATTTCCTGAAATGATCAAAACTTTTCTTTCCCAATGGTTTTGTCAGGATGTCAGCGAACTGATCCTCTATTCTGCAGTGCTACAAAACAATCTCACCATTGTTAACCAATTCACATATGAAGTGAAATTTGGTGTCTATGTGCTTTGTCCTTTTATGAAAAACAGACTTTTTAGACAATGCTATTGTTGAGCTATTGTCACAGAAAATGGTTGTGCCCTTTTCTTGTTCATGACACAAATCTCTGAGAACTCTTCTCAGCCACACTGCTTGGCATGCTACTGCTGTTACTGCCACATACTCTGCCTCTGTTGTTGACAAAGACACAACTAGTTGCTTCTTGGGAGCCCGTGAGATGGCTCCCGAACCCATATGAAACACATACCCCGATGTGCTTTTCCTATCATCAACACTTCCAGCCTAATCACTATCAGTGTAACATGTCAACATGAAACTTTCAGAAGAAGAGTATAAAATACCAAACCCCTTCGTTCCATTTACATACCTTAGAATCCTCTTGGATGCCTGCCAATGAGTCTCTTTCGGTATTTCCATAAATCTGGAGATTAAACTCACAGCGTGCATAATGTCCAGCCTAGTTGCAGTCAAGCACATAAGGCTGCCAACTATGCTCTTGTACAATTTTGGATCAAAATCCTTGTTGTTGTCTTCTTTGGTCAATTTCAACCCCATTACAATTGGAGTCACAGCTGCCTTGCTATTCTCCATGTTAAATCTCTTCAACACTGCTTCTACATATTTAACTTGAGAAATGAGAACACCATTTTCACTTTGGTCTACTTCAATTCCAAGAAAATATCTTAAGAAGTCCAAGTCAGTCATTTCAAATTCACTTTTCATGACTGCTTTAAAATCAGAAATGAGAGAAGCATCATTGCTGGTAAAAATCAAATCATCTACATATAAAACAACAATAAGAATCTTACCGTCATTCTCCTTTATGTAGAGTGTGGGTTCACCATCACACTTATCAAACCCATTCTCAATTAGATAAACATCTATTCTGCTGTACCATGCTCTTTGAGCTTGCTTCAGCCCATAAAGAGTCTTCTTCAGTTTGCAGACTTTACGCTCTTGGCCTTCAACTTCATAACCTAGAGGTTGTTCAACATAGACCTCTTCTTTTAACACTCTATTCAAGAATGCAGATTTAACATCCATCTGATAAATCTTCCATTTGTGTTGTGCTGCAATAGACAACATTGTTTTGACTGTTTCCATCCTTTCTTCTGGTGCAAAGGTTTCATCATAGTCTTTTCCTTGTTGTTGCTTGTAGCCTTTCATAACAAGTCTTGCTTTGTGCCTGTCAATCTTGCCTTCAGCATTACTTTTGGTCTTATAGACCCACTTAACTCTAATGGCATCTTTTTCTTCAAGGAGGTCCACTAACTCGCATGTTTTACTCTTCTCAATTGCACCAATTTTTTCATTCATTGCTTCAATCCATTTATCTTCATTTACAGCATCTTCAAAATGAACTGGGTCATCAACATGACAATAGAAAGCGAATAATGAATTCAAACCGGTATTGTTACTTACATCTCCTTATTCATAAATCTCGTTCAGATTTCTGAATCTTGGTCTTCTTGGTGTGCTTGGAGTTCCATCCGAACTTGAGGGTATTTCTGATCCTTGTGGTGTGCTTGCAAGATTATTTATGCTTTTGTTTTGGCTTCTTCCACGACCTATGTTATTTGCTCTGCCTCGACCTTTTCCTTGGCCAAAAGACATCTGAGTCTTGAATGCTTGCTCAAAAGAGGAATCAGTTCCTCTACTCAGTCTGTGTTTATGAGATATAAGAGAAGCACTCAGTTCATCTACTGTGAACTGTGAGAGATCTTTTATTTCTTCTATTGCTACCACAATAGATTCAAACCTTGAGGATAAAATTTTCAAGATCTTCTCTACAATCATTCTTTCTTCAAGAATCTCACCATGAGATCTTATCAGAGTTATCAACCCAATAACCTGAGTGAAGAATGAATCTATTGTATCAGATTCCTTCATGTTGAGCGTTTCAAAGTCTCTCCTCAACATCTACAACTTGGCAGTCTTCATCTTCTCCATGCCTTGATAGGCAGTTTTGAGAATATCTCATGCCTTCTTCGATTTTGTTGCTGCTGCAATCCATGGAAAAACACTTTCATGTACTGATTGGAAGAGAAAAAAGAAAGCTTTGGCATCCTTCTTCCTGTCGCTCTTCAACTGGTCTCTTTCTGTTGCTGTTAAAGCAACTAATGCTGTTGCATCTGCAGGTTCAGCATAACCAGTCTCAACCAGCGCCCATATTCCCTGAGAAGCAAACAATGCTTTCATTGTTATGGACCAATAACTGTGATTTTTCCCATTAAATTGTGGCAGTTGGGAATTTGTCAAACCTATTCCAGCATCTGCCATCTTAACCTGTATAAATAAAGAAGAGATACTGACTGTATAAATAAAAACAAGCAAAAACTTTCTCTGTTGGAGAAAATCTGCTCAATAAGCTTCTTACAGCTCCTACAGTGAAAAAACAAACTTTGTTTTTGACTCACTGAGTGCCTAGACCAGCTCTGATACCATGTTGGGAATTTCTGATCATTCCAAACAAAACTGAAAAACAGAACAATACTCTATTTTAACACAGCGGAAATAAAAATCGTTTGTGGAATACGGTGTTTCAGCAATGCAGTTTCGTCAGTTGTTATTTGCAGTGTATCAGCAATGGTGTTTCAACAATGTTGAAACTGGTGTTTCAGCAACACTATGTTTTGACATCGAGAAACTATTTTCTGCTTACGGTGTAACAGCGACGCGCAACGGTGTTTCAGCAACGCAAAAAAAACACTTGTATTCATTAAAAATAAACTAAATGTTACAAAACATCTTCCTCACATAGAGGGATTTTCACAAAATATTATGCTGAAGAGCATCTTCCTCTTGACGGAGGGATTACAACAGGAACGTTTCAGTTCCACAAACCAATTTCTCACTATCTCAGAAAATTACAGTCTCGGCACTGCTGTGCATTACAAAAAGGAACTCTCTATCATTCTTCTAACATTTGAAAGAACTGTTGTTCATTACATTTATATGTTAAAACATATTTGACTTTAAACAATAAAATAATACAAATATCTTCTAAAGCTTATCTGCGTATTGAATGCAGCAAGCGGTGATGCCTTTTGAAGAAATGAAGTCGGTTGTTGCAGGGGAATTTAACGCTGAAAATTTAATGCACATTAATGGGGAAAATATCAAGCACAACTTTGAAGCATCTAACAGTCTGGAATATCTATAGCAAATCAGATTTCTATCCAGTTGTTTATGTTGCGGTTGGAATTAGATTCCAACAGTGTGGAAGGAGATTGTTAGTGCCATGCGTGCAACGTGTATTGGGCAAATGACTGTCGTGTATTAGGCAAATACTAAAACCTTTTGTGTGGTTTAACAGGACCACCCATTTTTTAGTGGCCACATGTACAAAACGATGAAGTGAAACAGAACAGTTAAAGGGAACCCTTACTTGTTGTTTGTTAACCTTGCAGGATTTAGACCACCAATATTGGCCTTGACCATCACTGACACCGTGACCTTCTAGGGTCAACCCAGATATCCCATAAAATCGAATCCACGGATTAAGTTCACTGCTATTCCATGCAGATTGTTTATTGGGTGCAACTATTTTTTCAATAATCTGCAAATTTATGATTTTAGCAAATAATTTAACATAGAATTTTCATAATACTCGACCTCTATCCAATATCCAACGTTCTCACCTCTAGTGAAATATGAGACTTACAAGGGCGAAGAAACGTCGCTGGCTTAATCAGAAATGTCTTCCCCAATGGTACTTGCAACACTCCGTTGGAAGATGCCATGCATGCTGCTTCCCATGCTTCTATGAATGCCTATAAATGACAAATGAGAAACAATACGTAGGTGTTATAACAACAATAATAATCTAATCAAATTATACCTAGTGCATGAATACTACACAGATTTTAATCGTGAAAATAAAACACATGTAAAGATCGTGGGAGGGAATTTTCCTAAAATCTAGGAGTTCTGTCAAAGGGACGGTATTAATTTATAAAGGTGCACGCCCACTGGCTCCCAAGATTAAAGATGAATATATGCGAAGTGCATCAAACTTTACAACAAAAGTATCAAATGAATATTGAATCTATATAATTGCTTAAAATATATTCACCGTTAGATCATATTTTAAACCGCCGGCATGTGCACTGTAGTCTAAGACATTGAATATCGGTGAAGCGCTGGAATAACTTTTGCTCAGCAACACCTTTCTATGAGTAGCCCAACTTGAATCCACCATTAACAGGGCCATAATAGCAACAGCTGAGGCAAATGTAGTCTGCAGATAATTTTTTTTGTTCAAAACGACTCGTAATTTTTTCACGCACAGAAAATTAGAAATCACAAGCATTGTTTGCAAGGAATTACCACCAATTTGAAATCACAAGCTTGTTTTTGGTTTGCTTTTTCTTCTTTCTACCTAAACCTTGATAGACTCGGGTTGGTCCATTTTATTTTTTCAAAACGCACTGTGGCCATAAAAATTGACCCAACTCTCACTGGGCATTGAGGAAACTCATGTTGCTGTAACATATTCAAATTCCAGAGGACAAGGAATAGTTTGACGGTTATTCATTTTTCGGAGCCTCCATGCTTTATTTTATCAATATTTCACGCCAACTGAATAATATGAACGCTAAGCCGACTGCCGGTTTTGCCTTGCCACTATCGAATCGAATGATGAAATTAACCTACTACAAATGTTAAAATGATAATATCCCAGAGTCGTAGTTTGACAAAAATCTTAACTTGTGTGTATTGATTGATGGAGGTGTTTTCTGAACATTCTCATTGCATTTCCGATTCTTACGGAGAGACTGAAATGAGTCACCCTCTTTGACCTGATACGGTGATGGGCCGTAGATTGCGTTTATTCTTCAGAAGTCTTCATAGAAGGGTGCCTAGTTGTTATCTGCATGTCTATATCTGTGATCCGTTACTTCTTTCGAATTCTTTCTACAACGGTGTACCTAGATGTGATCTTGGTGTTTGGATGCTTGGTCTCTCACCTGTGGAAATTAAATCGAATCGGTGAATTTATTGGGGTTGAAATATGGTTGGTATTGTAATAAAATGTATTTTTTTTTTCGAGGGTAGCGTTCATGCCTTTTTTTTTTTCATTCGTTGTAATTTTCTTCTCCCTCGTTATAATTTACATGGTAATTATATTTCAAGTGTAATTATATATTTTATTGTTAGGGTTATTGGTTATTATGAGATACAATCAGTTTGTAGAAGGTTGTTTAGAACTAGTTAAATGTGAAAGATTTTTTCTGACAAATTAAAATTACTCTTTGGTGAGATATATTACATTGCTTAATAGAAAGTGTTTTTTCTTTTTCAAATGAGTGATTTTGTGTTTAAGATAGTTTGCTTCTCTTAGGATGTATTTATATTTGTATTATTACATTGCTTAACAGAAAGTGCTCCTCAAAAAATTGTGTGATAATGTCTATTTTCTTGTATTTTAACATAGAGGAGGTCTACTCCCCACTCTCTCATGAGTACACCCATAGAAATAGAAAATTAGCAGTAGATATCTTTGTTGTGAGCATTAGAATAAATTGTTTTTCCGCCATTTGAAGATTCAATACATTTTTTGCTAAGGAGTGAAGAGATTTGTAAAGGGCTTGGCTATACTCTTAAACTAGCCTATGTTCTAGGATAGGGACATTCCTAAAGCATGCTATGTTTTGGGATAGGGACATTCATAAATGGAAAATAAAATATGAGAAGGGTGGCAGGTCACTATCACATACTCAGGACACTACATTACTCAACACTCATTTGAATTCATTAGGTTAACAAAGTCTTACATATATATAGGATTAGGTTATTGTTGAACAAATTCCTAAAATATAGGATTCGCCAACTCATGAAAGATTAATTAAGAAAACAGTGCTAATGACACGTAAGAAGTTTTAATTATAGGAGAATCTTCTAGATTTTTCCATTATTCCATCACTTCCCCTTAATGGAGAATTTTTTTTCCACCTCTCTTGTACCATCATTACTGTAGAGTTTCACATTCTTTTGTAATGGTATTAGTACTACCATACATTGGTCTTTTTTAATATTTTGTAACTCCTTGGTATATTTACTCTGTGTAACAACTGTTTATTCACCTTTTCTCCATATCTCAAGAGCTAATTAATAATGCAATTCATCAATGTCTTTCATTTCAAACTCTTATGAGAATTGTCCTTTAACTTCATCAATTAACATAGAAACATTGCTTGTTATAATAAGATCATTAACATAGATAGACATCATAATAAAATGCGCTTTTTGATATATATAATTTTTCTTTTCAGAAAGCCTTTATGAAGAAAGAAAGAATCAATCTTCACATACTGTGATCTTGTGCCTAGTTCAATCCATATAATGCTTTCTTTCAGTTGCACAGAAGGTCCTTTTGACCCTTTTTAACAAGACTTGTTGGCTGAACAAGGTATACTTCTTGTTTTAGTTCCTCATTCAAGAAGAAAAACATCTAGTTGATGTAGTTTCCATTTTTTTTTTGTAGCTAAAGCATTCATCAATCGAATTGCATTCAAATTAGCTACAAATGCAAAAGTTTCTACATAATCAATTCCATCTTTTTGTGAGTATCCTTTTGGAACTAACCTAGCTTTATGTTTATATATATTTCCATAAACTTTAAATTTAGGTTTGAATTACCATTTGGATCCAATGGGTACCTTATTTTCATGAAATTCCATTAAATATCAAGCATCTTTATTCATTATAGACTCATATTCTTCCTTTATTTCATCTCTCCACTCTTTATGCTCATTAGATTCTTCAAAATCCAAAGGTTCTATGGCATTTATAATTTTAGTCATTAAGGTGTAATCTTTAAATCTTACTGGTGGTTGAGTTTGATGAAATGATCTTGTTGGTACTTAGTTTATTTCAAATCTTCTCTTGCTTCATGTGAATCATCTGTTCGTCTTGATTGCACTATGGTTGCTACAGGTGTCCATGTCATTGGATTCTTCCTCTTTCTAATCATGCTTATCAGCTACCTCCTCTTTGACATCATCATATTGATAAGGAATATGCCATCCAACATACCTGTCATTCTTATGGCCTTCACCTGCAAGCACATGAAATAATACATATCTTCATGAAAAATTTTTGTGTGTGCAAGGATAAAACAATTTATATGATTTATGATCAAAACAGTAACCTATGAAAAATCACTTGATAGATTTGCATCAAGATTCCTCCTATCTTCTTTCTGAACATGAGAAAAAAAATTTCTTTCGAATATTATCAAATGAATTACTGTTGGTTTATAACCGTAAAATGCTTGAAAAGGAATCTTATGATCTAAGCTTTTAGTTCAACTTCTAATTTTCAAGTAAACAACAATGAAAAATCTTCAACCTAGAAAGAATTGGTAAGATTCTTACCTCTTAACATGCTCCATGCACATTTTACGAGGCTTCTATTCTTCCTTTTAGCTACACCATTATGTTATGGAGTATATGGTAATGTGTATTGTTGTACAATTTCGTGGTAATTCCAGTACTTCATGAATTCAATTGAAATATATTCTCCCCCTCTATCTGATGAGAAGATCTTGATGTGTTTTCTTGTTTCCTTTTCAACCAGGTTTTTGAGCTCCTTAAAGTATTGAAATACATCACTCTTCTTTTTCATGATGTATATTTGGTAAAATCGTCAACAAATATCAATAAGTAATATGCTCCACCTAATAATGTAGTCTGCATAGGACCACATACATATGTATGCCCCAAGTTCTAGAACATATACATTCCTTTTATCTATATGAGTAGGGAACTCTTCCCTATTCATCTTCCCTGATGCGCACCCCTCACATGTAGAATATTCATTCTTAAGTGTTGGAAGCACTTCTACCATTCCTCATTTTTTGTGTAGCAGTATATCATGATAATTAATGTGGTCATGCCTTTGATGCTAAAGATTTTTTGTTGTCATTGTTGTGGGTGCCAATTCTTGATGAATTTTGGTTGTCACATTGAGCTCAATAAACCTCCAATTCAAATTCCCATTGCAATGACCTTGAATAGATCCTACATGTCTTTCACCACATAATGTGAATTTACAAATTCCACTTTCAAACCCTTGTATGTTATGGTATAGATTGTGTTAATTTTAGTTAACAATGGTATCTTCTATGCTTAGCATAATTTACTTCAATGTTCAGTTAGCAACCCAATAACAATTTCCAATTATTTCTAGTAGCAATCACATTAACCATTAATCACATTCATAGTAAATGTAGATAAAACATAAAACAAAATGCAGAAGAGAAGACAAGGCAAGAGAACAATGGATTTGGTAGATCTAAAGGAGAAACCCCAATGTGGGGAAAACCCTTTGATCAATTCTTCTTATTATTAAATCAAAATTTCAATAGAGAGAGAGATTATAAAAGTCAAATTCACTTGACTGATACAAAGTAAAAACAACCCTGTATATTTATATAGTCAAATCTCATCCCTAACTAGAAAGTCAACACTAGTCAAAACAACAGTCAAACACCTTCTTGAAAGCTCGATCAAAGGAAGTCAAAGTCAACCTCTAATAGTGGTCAAAATCAACTAAAAAAGGTCACAGTTCTTTTTGTCAAACTCGTTCAAGTCTGTGGTCAACATAGGTCAAACAACCCATAAAACCTTGATTTCCATGTTAGACAATGTAGCCTAAGAAAATCAGAATTCTTCCCCAAAAACCGTAGTAAAAAATGGTCAAGATCATGTTCGTCAATGTCGATCAAACAATCTAAAATTATGTGATTGCGACTCTGTAATTTAGCCCAGAAAACTTCGACCTTCTTGTGACACGTGAGAGAGAGAGGCTGCCCAATAGATGTAAGAACTAATTGGTGAAGAGAGATAAAAATGTGTGAGTGATGGATGTCTAAATGAGGTGTGAGGTCTCTTGTATTTATACACTTCATTATGGGTGAAGAGACACATCCATTTGGTTTCTTTAGCCTAAATAATGATGAAGCCAGCCTAATCAATTTCCACATGAGTGGGCATAAATTCAAAATCACACTTCTGCTTTTCCGGATGAGATCATCTTTATATCAATCTTGGACTTGTCGAAAAGAGGAATCCAATGCAATCATCATCTCCATAAAATGAGTTGTCCCAAGGTCGAATTTGGCCCTAGTTTCCAATTTTTAACAAACTAAGATTAAGTTATTCTTAAAAATAGGCACATGCATCACATTATGAATTAGTTTAACATGACCATTATATAATGTCATTGATATGTCACCATACCATTTATTTCGTGTACAGGATCATATCCAAGATATATATCTGTACCATTATTAGTTTCCTTTAAGTTCTCAAACCAATGCTTATTATAGGACATATAAATGGAGGCTCCAAAATAAACAAACCACATATTTTTATCATATATTTTAGTAGATAGTGAAACATCTATAACACACAATCTAAAGGTTTTGATATCATCATTCATTATTTCTCCTTTATTAACAAAATTACCAGTTTGCCTCTTATTTGTATGTCTAGACTCATGTTATTTCCTTTTCGTGCAATCTCTAGAGTAGTGTCCAAACTTGCCACAATAATGAAATTTAATATCAACCTTTGGAAATGTCATACTTGGTTGTGGTTTTGCAAATGGTGGCTTACCAAATCATGGCTTTCCATGTAGTGAATTTCCTCCTTTATTACCATCCTAACGCTTCCTCTTGAATGGTGGTTTCCCTTTTTCCCATCAGACCAAATCAAAAGTTTGAGATTTAAGGTTCCTTTGCCTTTCTTCCTATTGCATAAATATACCTACCAAGTGATAAAATGTGGGAGCCTTCTCCCCTTTTGTAGGTCATATGATTAACATTTGATACTCATCTTGCTTTCCATTTAAGGTTATAGTGACTAGGTCAGTGCTAAATACTTCTTCACCTATATCTTGAAGAGTATATTTAAAGTCCTTAATTCAAGAAATAAAATTACTTATGCTTTTATTTTCTTCCATTTTATAGAGAAAATCTTACTCTTATATACAAGAGTTACTTTTTATTCTTTAGTTCATACAAATCCTTGGGTGTTTTGCATGTCTCATTCAATGTATTTTAGTCTTTGATATGCATTATAATGTTTTCTTTTACAGACATTCTCAGTAGAACTTTCAACGTAGTCTCTCTCTTATCCCATTCTTAAATTGATTTAGTTGTAGGTCTTGCAGCTTTCTCTGGATTCACCTCATCGACGCATGCTATCAACTAGACATTGTATCCTTCAATCAATGTCTACATTTTAAACTTCCAATTCATGTAATTTGTGCCATCCAAATTGTTTTCTTTATTTATATATTATTATGATAAATAATTAGCCTTATACAACTTTCAGATCAATCAACTATTTTTAAGGCCATGCCCAACAATGGACTATTTAAAAAGAAGAAGAAATAATTTAAGAAAGTTTCAAATAACTTTAACACAAGTTTATGAAATTTCGTAGTAGTTGATTCTGTAGTCACTCCTCACTTACTTCCACACCTTCATTCATCAAGGATATAACATTTTATGATAATTCCAATGTCTTCACTCTTCAATATGTATACTCCTCTTGAATGGTGGTTTCCCTTTTTCCCTTAGCACCAAATTAGAACTTTGATATTTAAGGTTTCTTCGCCTTTCTTCCTCTTGGATAAGTATGCCTACCAACTCATCAAATGTGGGACCCTTATCCCTTGCTATAAGACCTATGATGAACATTTGACACTCATCTAGATTCTATTTAAAGTTATAGTGATTAGGTCAGTGACAGATATTTCTTCACCTATATCTCCAAGAGTATCTTTAAATTACTTCAATCTTGAAATAAAATTGTTGGTGCTTTCATTTTATTCCATTTTAATAGACAAAATCTTACACTTTATAGATAGGAGTCAAATTTTATTCTTCAATTCATACAAATCCTTGAGCATTGTCTAGGTATCATATGATGTCTTGCAATCTTTGATATGTAATATAATATTGTCTTTTACAGAAATTCTTAGAAGAAATTTCACCGTAGTCTCTCTCTTCTCCCAATCTTGAATTGATTTATTTGTAGGTCCTACACCTTTCTCTGGTATCCTTCCACTTTCTATCGACCAGAAATTGTATCCTTCCATCAATATTTTCATTTAAACATCCAATTCACACAATTAGTGCCATTCAACTTGGTTTCTTTGTTTAGGTATGATTATTATAAAAAATTAGCCATATCCAACTTTCAAATTAATCAATATCTTTTGAGGCCACACACAACAATGGAATATTTAGAAAGAAGCATAAACGACTTAAGAAAAGTTAAAATATTGTTAAACCATGCTTATGCAATTTTGTAGCAGTTGATTTTGTACATTCTCCTTGCTTACTTCCGCATCTTCATGGATCAAGGCTATAAAATTCTATGATTTTCAAGTCTGGTCACTCTGCGATATACATACTCCACAAATGGCTTGCAACTTTATATGTAACTATGTTTTCAATTTTTTTATTTTTTATATAGAGTTGACGTGGAGTGAATGACAATGGCCTAACATGTGAACATCAGTATGATGACCTAGATATATACGAGCATCCACTAACATTGTATTCCTAGACCTTACGAATCCCACAATTTAATGGAGATTTAAATAGAAAGCACTACAATGGAATCTATCCACAAATATGTGTGAAGGAGTCTGACGTGAGTTCACAAGCTAATCGCACAATTATTTAAAAATTGTTTCATTTATATTCTCAATCTCTTCTTCTCATTCACAAATTCTACTGGGTTGTGTTATATTCTTTCCACGACTAGCCCACATAGTTAACCAGGGGGTTAGACGGGGGGTAGAGCCCCCCTTTGTTGCACCGATTGCGTAGCAGGGTGGTCACAGGGGGTTTGAGGGGTGCAGGTAACCCCACTCTATGGGGTCTGGGCCAGTGCCCTAGAAAATTTTAGTTTTGGAACCTATGTTAGGTTGGGCAGACCCACCTACAGTTTTGTGTATGATTTTCGCACATGTTTTTGGACGCGATGGTTTTCGGTCCATGGTTTTGGATGCAATGGGTTTCGGTCCATGATATTGGATGCTTCGGCATGTATAAATACGTATTATAACATTGAAAGGAACATAATGAAAAATCAAGCTGGCAGTCTCGGTTTTGGGATCCAGGGAAAAATCTCTATGTATATGTGTTTTATGTGTTATGCTCTCACATTGTTTATTTTATGTGTTTTAGAATTCGTATGTAGGTAATTTCTGTATGGGGTTAAAACCTACACATTCTTGTTGTATGTATATAAAAAAATAAATAAATATATACACCTAAATACCACTTTTTTTATGTGTATATAATGTTCTTCTTTATTAGATTGATAAGGATTTCATGAACCCACAAGGCTTTAAACCCTCACTTTGGATTCTAGCAACATGTCTTGAGGAAATAAAAATATGGCACTATTGCATCACCATCAGCATATTGTAAAGTTTCATTTTCCATCATCTCAAAAAAAAAAATTGATCACTCATCTGCACACAATATCTTAGCGAACATACAACATCCTCATTATATAGTAGGCATCTCCACTCTTCACATAACACAAAGCACACGTCTCACAAAATTTCCCAACATTAATATAATCAATGTATATGACTCAATCTAACTAGATACACAACCCTTGTTTTGTCCCATCCAGCGACATGTAAGCTCACTTCACATGGATCACATAAACTTACTCAACCGTTATTTGCATCTACATACACATTCAATACACTTGTTCACAAAAACAACAACTTGAGTTTATCCAACACACCATTAACATGGTTGATCCAACTCTAAAAGTTGAATAAATGGTTAGAATGTACAATAAAATTGGTTAGCATAATCAATGTATTAGTTAAAGTACCTTCCTTCTAGGCTTGTATTCATCCTCGCACCTGGATCAAAATATATACCATGATCAGTATCAATCATCTTCAACTCACAAACATCTACATAGCAATCGTGCCTTGCAGTGTCCTCCACACATCTCTAAGAAGTGAGTCACACACCACATTCACAATAGCCAAACTAAACTCCAACCTCACAAACCTCAATGTGGCTCTGGTACCAACTCATAAATGGAATACTAAATATGAGAAGGGTTGCAACTCACTAGTGAGACAAACACTCACTGAAGAGGTTAAACCACTCAACACTCTGTTAGGGTCCAACCATAACTTCTTTATTTATGCAATAAGCCCAATGGGCCAAGTCATAGTCACTGTTAGATAGAGAGTAAATAAAACCTGTGTTAATAATTGTGATTGGTTGACCCGCATTAGATAAAAGGGACCACAATTAGTTGTTAATGGGACATAGTTAATAAAATAATATGGTTAACGTGAGTTATGCAAGGGATCACTAGTAGTTATGGTTTTGGATGTCATTTAGCTATAAATAATATTAGTTAGAAAAGGAAAGATCATTGATTCTTATTGTAATCGAGCTTTTCTCTGCTGGAGCTTGCCATCTTGAAGAAGCAAGTGAACATTGAATCTATTTCTGAATAATAAAATACTTGTTATTTTTATCATTTTATTTTGTGTTATGGGCTATATTTGTTCACATTTATGGTATTGTGGCATTTCTTGTAGGTAGAGAGAATAACAAGTGGTATTAGAGCACTTTTCAGGGCCGGTTGTACCTCCAATTTTTGCAGTTTTTTTTATTTAGCCTAGAGACGTGTTCCAGAATCTTTAAACAATGGGATCTGTCGTTGAGTGCATAAACCTACGGATTTTTGGAGGCATGCACATAGGAAATACAAGATGTGGTCACACTTGTTATACTTCCTTGTAACCACTGTGGGTACCCCTTCGAGTAGTAGTGCATTAGACGGGACTGCGAATGGACTACACTTCCACGTACCCTTCGATATATCAGAAGCCTCCTAGGCTCACCTGAAACCTAGCCTTAGATCAATCATTGGTCGTCTTGCTCCTATAGTACACTAAGAACATCACTCGAGGAAATTACTCACACATACTATAGGGTAGTCGGGTAGTACAACTAAGGGTACAGTCGGTCATCCTTAATTAGCACCTTGAAAGATAGGGCCAAGTAATATTGTCAAACCCCTCTATATTTTGTGATCTGTAGCCCCTGACACTCCTTTATGGCCTGTTGAGGCCTCGAAAATCGCTGCCACAACAAAGGGGAAACCACCCGGTCCGGAACCTTGAAAGCAGCTCCTTTTCCGTTTGGAATAGTGGCTCCGACTGGGGATAATGGGACCAGTTTCCCAATAATAGATAAAAGTGGGATGGACGAGTAGCTTATGCGGTAGGATAGTGATAAGCGAATAACTAAAACTATCAGCAAAATATATAATCTAATAATCTAATCCCGGGACTTATCACTTGGTAAAGTGTAGCGTTTGATGATCTGTGCTTTAAGGCAGGCATATAGATGACTCTAACACTTAAGAATAGATGTCTAAACCAATTAAAATTGCTCTGCATAATTAGTTATGCAGAGCGATTATAGCGAATTACTACACTTAATCATTTATATCATTGATACATGCATGGGTGAAAGAGATAACAAATCACCAAAACATTCAATAGTGAAACGAAATGAAGATTCGCTGTTATATCGCATACATGCATTCAACAATAGCAAAGATAATAACACAGTAATTCATATAATAAGAAAGAACACATATACAGATAATAGTACCATGTAAGCTGCTCGATCAATCCAGTATATTAATCACTATGTCGCAGTCCTTCCTTCAAATCAGAAAGCATTCCAAACAACAGACAGTCGTGCGCAATTGTGTAAAACAGCCTTCTAATCAAAATTAAGAACCGTTGGTCGAGTTTCACAAAAGAATATAGACTGAAGCACAATAGTGCAAACTTCAGCCTTTAAATCTATTACAAAATTTTACGACCCTTTCCAAAACAATGAAAGGGTCTATAAATACTATACTAATCTAAATATCTAAACAACTGAAAAGCTATTAAATTGGCATCAATAAATGTTTTTTCCATCTTTCTTGGCGATCTGGCAGTTGGCGGCAATGCTTCATTCGGTGGGTTCTTTGCCTTTACTCCTTAGCTGACATATCGCCAGCATTGGCTCTACTTCTGGTGGAGTGTTGAGACGCGAAGTTAGCTGGGCATCATATGTAGCATCTTGAATGTCGGGAATCAGGCATCCGAGGGCATCTGTTAAACACCTGAGAGCAGACCTTTGAGTATGTGGCTTGACTAGAAAGAGCCAATATGCTTCAGAGGTTAAAGTATTTACTCCGGTAATTAACTTCCTCTGTTCCTCCAAGCCATGATAACTTGTTTGTTCAAGCATATCTGCTGTTGTTATGCTTCCAGGTGTGCACTTGGAGATCATGTTTGCCAAATAAAGTGTATCATTGACTAGGTCGATCATATTGCTGGCAATTATTTTACACCTGGAAGCCGCCCTTTTTGCTTTCATTACCTGAGTGTTCCATTCCGTGAAGAGTATGTCCTTGTACGTTTCATGAATTCGGGACAAATTCGCCGCTTTCCCTTCTTCAGTGTCTTGCCACTCAAGATAATCGGATATGACTTCTTCGGCCTGATCTAGCTCATTTCTGGCCTTCTCTATTCGCTCACACACTGTTGTAGATATTTCGCATAATGGCTCAGCCTTAGCAAGTTGTTGACATAGAAGTCTGATCTGAGACAGTAATGCGCCATTTATTTGAGTTGCCTCTGCTCTGAAATCTTTCACATTCTGTGTGCTCTTGAAACCTTCGAGCTGTGCTGATAGTTGAGCTATTCGCTCATCTTTCGATTTCATCATCAGCTCATTTGATGCTTTCAACTGTGACAATGCCTCCGACAATTCTTTTGCCTTCAGAGTTTCACTTTGGTTTATCCTTTGTCTTTCAATTTGCAGTTGCTGGGTTAACAAATTGTTTTCCTGCTGTTGAGCCAGCAACTGCTCTTCCACCTGTGCTGCTTTGTTTTTCGCTTCAATTACCTCTGCCTGTAATGCATATATTTCATGGTCCTTAGTCTTCAACAGAAGACTTACCTCCGATGCTTTGTTGATAGTTGCTGCAGAATAAGCTCCCGCGAATTGAGACAGTTTTGTTAGATCATCGGAGGGATCCAAATCCTCCTTCCAGACCATATTGCCCGTGACTGTTTGCTCAGGAAAGATAGAAGTTTGATCAAGCCTTCGTCTTTTCTTAGAGCGCTTAATAACGGCTCTATGCTTTGCGCTGTAGAAAATATCCAGGGGAGGAATTTCTTCCACCTGGAGAACAATTTGATCGGAAGGGTCCTTATTGATTACCTCGACATCCTGTGAAATGGGTGGGCCGCTGGTTCCTCCTAGAACCTGAGAAGAAGTGGTATCGGGCGCATCGCTTGTTTTAGAGGTGTCTGTGTCTTTGGAGCCTTCCTTACCACTGATAATGGAATCGAATTGGTTCCATTGTTTAATCAATTCAGGATCTGTGGAGGTTTGCTTATGTTGCTCTGTATGGGCTTTGCTCCGTTCTTTTTCTTGTTCTAACTTCTGCTGTTCTTCAAGTGCTTTTCGCTGTTGCTCCTCTTGCATTTTCCGCTGCTGCTCCTCCTGCGTTTTCCGCTGCTGCTCCTCCAATTCCTTTTTCTGCCTATCTGCTAGTTCTTTCTTTAGTTTCTCTTCTTCCTTCTTCTTCCTCTGCTCTTCTTCCTTCTGTGCCTTTTGCTGCCTTTCTATCTGCTCCTTTTTCTGCCTCTCTGCTTGCTCTTTTCTTTGCTTCTCAGCCTGCAGCTTCTTCTGCCTTTCCTCCTGTTGTTTATCCTGTTCTTTATATGTAACAGGAGGTGGATGTATCTGTTGCCGACCAGGCTCGCTTGAGGAAGACGCTGGGGTTGTGGATAATAAATCTAGAGGCAGAGTTTGCAACCTCTGCTCCCTAAGTTTATTAAACTCAGTCAACGCCTCATCATTGTATTTCATTCTGGCAAGCTGTTTGGTTTGGCTTATTGTATCGGCACCTACGAACAGGTCATCAAACATATCCTCTTGATGATCAACTTTTGTTAATTTTGCTTGTTCTAGGGCAGTGTAGGCAGTTTGCTTTGGATCATAGAGTCTGTTTGGGATAGTGGCCAGGGATAAAGTTTGGAGTTTTGTCGCTTCTTTTTCTGCATGCTTGTAATTAAGCAGAGTAAAAACCCCAATTCTTAAAGGAAAAGAGGGCCAACCTTTCTTCTTCTCCTCTTTGAGAGTTTGTGTGACACTCTCGGCCATAATCTGGTAGCAGATTTCCCGGGCTAACAGCTTGTCTGGGATATATAAAGGGAGGACATGTGGCCTAGCCTTACTCCCAAAAACTCTGATATAGGTGAAATGCTCTTCCCCAAACCAACTCGCTACGGCTGGTAAGTCAAAAGAAGCTTCATAGGAAATTCTGGGAATGGGTTTGTCATAAATAGAATAGTAAATGGGCACCATGAAACCATTACAAATTTGGTACAAATGGTCCTTGTAAGAGGACTTCCACAATTTCTGATGGTATAAATGAATGGGTGTTGGATCTTGGGTGGTCCATCTCCAACCGAGGACAGGAAACTCAGAATTAAAACACAGGGTATCCATAATGTAAGCAGTATAATAAAATGGCGGGATTTTCCTTTCAGGAACTATAGTTTTGGCTCTAAATTCACGAATAGCTACGACCAAATTATCAGAAAGAATAGTGGCCCAATCCATAATTATACTATTGACAGCCGCTTCCATTAGGGGAACCATGTCAATATTGATATTAACGGAGTCATGTAATCCCCACAATCTACACATCATAATCCCCGCATAGCAATAGGGAGAAGCCAAAGAAACGTTGGAGTACTTACCCGAACTTTCATGCTTGTGTTTGGCCGGGTTTTGCCTCCAATCTCGGAGGGGTTCGGATGGTGATTCATTTTATTTTGCGAATTTCTCCACGAAGGCTCTGTTATAGACTAGCTCCGGTTCAGGCAGATGATACATTCGCCTCAGGTCATCAGGCTTGAATGACCCAAAAATCCTTCCATCCCTTGTATTAAAAGTTCTATCAGTGATGGGGATTTCTTCAATTGCCCAGTGCACCACATCTGTGTAAGGGAGAACCTACTCTCTGGCTGCTATTCTGTGTAAAAAGGAGTCTGCCAAGTCTTTGAGAGTTGCATCAGACTTCCTTAGTACATCTACACTAGCCGTTCTCACTGTCTTTTGTGGTTGCTCGGCCTCCAACAGATTATATGTGCCCTGCCATGTGGTCCTAGCAAGACCAGTGCACGTAGTGTCTGAGATTAGGCCTTTCTTCGAAATTGTAGCAGCTTGACCTGCAACAGGTGTTGCAGTGGAACCAAGAGTCCTCTTGTGTTTCTTCCCCATCATGTTCAGGCTTTTCTCAACAAACGAACTCTACACAAATGCAAGAGAAATCGTAACACGAAAAATAATGAAGACAAAGCATAATGGGAAAGATATATATCATTTGAAGCGTGGCGATATTAATTTTCAAAAAGTGGCTGCGGATCCAATCACTGGTAAGAGATCGCATATGCATTAATGGTGTTTTTAAGGCCTGCTACCCATTAAATGACCTTTACACTGTTATTCAGCTGAATGACCCCCTAACGCGTGCAACAGATATGATAATGTTTTAGACGCAAGTATTCGTTAATCGAAGGGGCAAAGTTATTAAATACGCATGCATTACCTTATCCCTGCATTTAACGGCATTTTGAAATCTGCGCTTTATCAACCGGATTTAAATATAATTTTAAGGCTCAAAGCAATCACTTTTTGAAAATGCCGATTACCGATGAACAATATCGCATCGCATCGGGGGTGGGAGATACACTATCGTTTGAAAGAAGTCCTGGCGAATGCCGATTGCGACATCGCATCGGACTAGCGCGTGAACACATTACCAGATGCATATTAAGTGATTTGCCGACTTCCGATAGCGATATCGCATCGCATCGGGGAAAGACCTGAGCGCCTTTTGAGAGTGCATGGGATTCCACTGACGGCCGATAGCGATATCGCATCGGGTCGGGGTTTATAACTTAAAGCGTTTTCCCACAAGAGGCAGTGCCGATAGCCGATCGCCGATATAGCGTCGCATCGGGGTGTAAGATATGTGCTCTTTTTGTGTATGCATTGAATACCGCCGATCGCCGATAGCGATATCGCATCGGCAAAGACCAAAGTGCCTTTTAAATGCGTCTCTCTTGTTATTGCGATATGCGATCTTGCGATCGCTTTATCGCAATAACAAAAGATTGTTTTATTTTGGGAACATTGTTATTCGAATAAGGCTTCAATTCACAAACACATTTGATTATCATACCTTTTTCGAACAAATTCATTAATGCCAATTAATTTTTTAAAAGGGACCCATTTCATATGTTGATTGTTTATGAATACAGATGATATGAAATGGGGGGTTGTTGTAGGGCACAACAATTGGCGATTCGTTGGTAGAACCAGTTATCTCTGAAATTAATACAAACACTCAAGCTTTTTAAAAATAGAAACTCAATCAGAAGGAGAAACTTCTAATATAACTATATATTCATGTGTTCTGACTAAAGTGAACTTCATTTTGTTAACTTCTTCCCATTTAGTTTCAAGAAACTAAATACATAATAAGTTTCTAAAAAAAAGTCTTTTTTGGTTCATAGTGATAAAATAGAAAACTTTCCCAAATCAGCTTTTATAATTAACCCCTTTGTCATAGGTAGAGCCTCTGTTGCCAGCAAACATTTATAGTCTCGACAGGGATACCTTTTAACCATAGTATTGTCCACTTTTCCATTCACATAAGAGTGTGATTAACAGAATGAATCCATAAAATGTTTTCATATTTTATTTTTCATCTGTTTTTCTTTGTAATTAATAAGATAAAAAGCCACTGTCCTGGTTTGGTAGCCAGCTTATGACAATGCCATTCATTGGTAATAATTTAACTGATCAAGCTGGCTCGTGATGAGACCCCTTGTCTTGAAATTTCAAGCCATTACCCTGTTTTGGTAGGCAGTATTGGTAATGTCAGTCAACCTATTTCCCTATGAACATGGTAAGCAGGCTTATGATAAGACCTCTTATCTTTAATCTTTTATATTTTAGAATTACACTCTGAGTAATCATAACCTTTAGTGAATGGGGTGAACAATCTTCTCCTTAAGAGCAAATGGATGACAGGTGAAGAGTTGAAGATACTGAAAATGGGTTAGCTTCTATCTTTTAACAAATAACCTTTGGAGACTAGTTTTGAAAACAGAAAATGATTCAGAACTTTTACCTCTTGAGAGGAGTCTTCAAAATTTAGAATATAGTTTCAGAACACAAGGATATCTAATTTCCTAGAAACTATTTCTTTTGATTGAGGGTTCTATTATCTAAAAACAAATATTTATATTATTTTTGTGAGACAGCTTCCTCAAACACAACAAAAGGTCAATGGAGATACTCTACAGTTTTATTTCCTACCAATCCTACAAACTACATAAATCTACAAAAGGAGAAGGGGTTACCTTCTCAATTAAAGAATTTCTTCAGGATCAGGCCATTGACAGGGAGAGAATCTCTCAACCCTGATAAGTCTTGCAATATAAAAGTTGAATGGCCTATCTTTTCACAGATCTGAAATGGTCCAAGCCACATTTTCTAAAATTTGGTATGCTTACCTTTATCCTCATGGGCCTTGTCCCATTTGAGAACTAAGTCACCAACTTGAAGTTGTTTGGAATCGGATGATGCTGAGTCAAAAGATGCTTTAATCATTAGTTGATGTTTGGCATGAGTGATTCTGGCCTTTTCCCTTTCTTCTTCTAATTTGAGAATTTGGTCATGTCTAAGTTGGATAGAAGAAGAAGGAGTCTCTTCAATGTACTGTACTAGGGCTAAAGATGGAAGAACAAGATTTGTAGGCAACACGGCTTCTTTTCCATATACCAGATTGAAAGGAGAGGTCCCTATAGAAGCCTTTTGTGTTATTCTATCAGCCCATAATGCAAAGACCAAAGATTTATGCCAGTTTCTATGATTCTGTTCAACAGTTCGCTTAATGATTTTGATGAGATTCTTATTAGTAGATTCGGCTAAACCATTTCCCTGGGGATAATAATTGGAAGAATATTTCAGTTTAAACCCCCTTTTAATAGCAAAATCATATATAGCGTTTCCTGAGAAATAGGAAGCATTATAAAAAACAAGAGCGTTTGGAACACCAAACCTGGTAATGATGAATTGGTCAATGAACTCGATAATTTCCTCTGCATTTGCCGCCTTCAAAGGAATAGCCTCTACCCATTTAGTAAAATAATCAGTAGCAGTAAGGATATACCTATGTTGTTTGGAAGATGGTGGAGTAATTTCCCCGATGATATCTAATCCCCATTGTTCGAATGGCTGTTCAATGTTGACAGGTTGCAGAGGGAAAGCTGATTTCCGTTGTCTTCCACCAGATGTTTGGCAATTAAGGCATTTTCTTACATACTCATGGCAATCTCTAAATAGAGTAGGCCAATAATATCCAGCATGAATAATCTTGTGAGCTGTTGTGTCAGCTCCAAAATGTCCCCCAGCTGGTCCATTATGTAGCTCCTGCAAAACCTTTTGAGCTTCAGGTTTCTCAAGACATCTTAACAGGATAGAATCATAATTTTGTTTAAACAACACATCATCAATGAGAGTGAAATTCTTAGCTTTTAACCTAATGGCCCTTTTATTTTTGTAAGATAAATTTGGAGGAGCATAACCGTTCTTCAAATAGAATATTAAATCTGCATATTGAGATTCGGAATCATTGACACTTATCTGATTGATTGATTGAGTCTGATCGATGTCGCTTGATTCAGGAATGTTTGATGCTCCTGCTAATATCCTGCAAAAACCTTGACCTCTCACAATCTTTGCTGGCTTTATTTCTAGGTCATATTCTTGAAGTGCCGTGACCCAATTGGCTCTTCTTTCACCTAGTTCTTTTTGAATTAATAGTTGCCTTACCGCTGGGAAAGGGACTATTACTTTCGTGTGAGTTTTCAAAAGAAAGGGCCTGTAATGTTTAACTACTTTGAACACAGCAAAGGCTTGTTTCTCCACATCAGAATAATTTAGTTCGGCACCCTGAAGATTTGAGCTAAAAAATGAAATGGGTGCTTCCAAGTTGTGAGCATTTGGCTGCGTGAGAACTGCAGCATAGGATACATCGGACGCAATGGTGTACAATGTAAAATGATTAGAAAAATTTGGAGTATTCAAGGCTGGGGCATTGATTATTGATTGCTTGATAACATCAAAAGCTTACTTTTCTTCAGGTCCCCATTTGAAGACTGAATTCTTCTTGATCATTGACTGAAGAGGTAATACAATTTGAGAGAAATCTGGAACAAATCGTTTAACAAAATTAATCTGACCTAAGAATGACTGCATCGATTTTTTATTGTGTGGGAAAGGGATTTCAGAAATTTCCTTAATCCGATCAGGATCAATGTAAATGCCATCTTTGGATACTATAAAGCCTAAGAGTTTTCCTTGGTCAAGAGCGAAGAAAGACTTCTTTGGGTTTAGAGAAATACCATATCTTTTGCATCGCTGAAAGATTTGATTTAAGTCATGCAAATGATTATATCTTTTTTTAGAATAAACAGTAATATCGTCTAGGTAGACGACCACCGATCGATTAATCAATCCTTTGAAGGCTATATCCATGGCTCTCTGGAATGTCGCTCCTGCATTTATGAGTCCAAAAGGCATTTTCTGATATGCATACGTTCCCCATTTTGTTCTGAATGTAGTTTTAAGTTGGTCATCAGGATGAACCAAAACTTGGTTGTATCCGGAGAATCCATCAAGAAAGGACATCAATTCAGAACCAGCTACTGATTGGAGAATTTGCTCCATAGTAGGTAACGGGAAATTATCTTTCAAGCTTGCTTTATTGAGGTTCCTGAAATCAATACAGATTCGAATGTCGCCATTCTTCTTCCTAACTGGCACCATATTAGAGACCCAATTTGAATGTCGGACCGGAAAGATAATTTTGGCTTTCAAAAGCTTATTAAGCTCCGATTTTATCTGGGTCTCCAAATTTGGATGTATTTTCCTTAATTTCTGCTGAATTGGTTTCTGATCAGGAAGCATAGGGATGGTATGCTGGATAATAGATGTATCATATGTCTTTAAGTCATCATATCTCCAAGCAAAGACCTGTTTGTTTTTTCTCAATAGTTTAATAAATGCTTCCTTTTCTTCTTGGGAAAGTCCTATTCCTAAGTTGATGTTTTGAGGAGCATCGTCAGTGCCTAAATTTATTAATTCAAACCTAAGAGTAGAACTTTGAAGCTTTGCATTAATTACAGGTTTAAACCTGTCTTTGATATCGTAAAGATCTTCAAGCTTCACCACAGGTTTGGGAATTGAATTTTCTTGAGGCACTAGTTTCATCTGAAGATCGTGATCCTCTTCCTCAATGACTTGATTGTCATAGGATTTTTCCGAAGTTAGAAACTGCAAGATATCTTCATCATGGTTAAATACTCTCCAATTAGTGACATTGTCAGGAATTGAAGGCCTAAAAAGTAATTCTACAGAAAATCTATCAAGGCTGTAGTCTTCAGAAGGTAGAAGCTTAGAAGCTACATTGGCTAGTAGGTCGGCTGCAGAATTTTGTGACCTTGGAATGGAAGAAATGTTGAAGGCTGAAAAGTGTGAGGTAAGATCCTGTACTAGCGATTGATAATGCTTAAGGTGAGTCGAAAGGCAATGAGTTGCATTTCTGACTTGTTTTACGATGATTTCCGAATCACCGAACACTTTTAGATATCGCACTTCAAGGCCGATCGCTTTATATAAACCCTGGACCAGAGCTTCATATTCGGCTGTGTTATTAGTACACTCAAATTCTAGCCTACAAGACAACATTGTCTTTTCTCCTTGCGGACTAACCAAAATGCAACCTGCTCCTGAGCCTTCGCTGGACTTAGAGCCATCAAAATATAAAGACCAAAATAAAGAAGTATTAACTAAAATATTTACATTTTCCTCAGCATCATTAAAACGTCTGGATTTATCTGTTTGTGAAAAATTTTCAATTTGAGATGCAAAATGATTGACTGAAAAAGGAGATGGTTGGGCAACAAAGTTGCCAAAGAATGATTCGGTCGAATAGTTCCCCAAAATATTGTTATTGAATGCCACAGGTTGGTTTTCTTGCTCAAATTCAGTAACTGTGTGGGTCATATGCTTCTCCCGATCGATCCTTATTTGATTTGGCTTTCCCTTGTAGGGAAGCCACATATGTGACCAATCTGTGGAAATATACCCATGTAGTTTTTCGGACCAATCTCTGCTTAAAATCAAACCATAAAATTCAGGTATGTCAGCGATTAAGATGTCAATCCTTTGAACAATTCTGGGGTTGGCTGACAACCTGATGGTTACAGAATTAATTTCTCCCACAACCTGCACTTTAGTTCTATCCAACTGTACAATATGAATGGCAGACTTCTGGGGTTCAATGTTCAGCTTAGAGCAAATTGAAGCTGGCATTATATTAGATGAGGCCCCTGAATCTATTAAACAGTTGTGTAGGTTTCTATTATAAATCTCATAAGTGAGCAGGAAGGGTGGAGTGTGAGAATTTGATTTATCTCCGATTAAGACTGAATCGGTAATTTCAACCATACCTGCGGGAGGCTGGCCTGAATCGTTGGCAGCTCTTGCACTGGGAAGGGGAATAGAGGGAACAACATTTAATTCTTTGAGAAGTAGCTTTTGCTGATGTTTCAGTTTACTAAGTTCAAACATGGTTATATTTGCCTTGGTTTTCTTCATGTCATCAACAATGTTATATTCCATTGAATCGGATACCACTAGAGTCTTGGATGTTGAAGGAGAACTAGAAGTTGAAGGCTGGTTTTGAGGAACTACCACAGGTGACTTCTTTGGGGGAAATCTTTCCTTTGCTGTAGTATCGCCTGCGCTCCTCTTCTTTGAAGTTGCCTGGGCGGGTTCAGGAGTGCTTTTACTTCTTGTAGTAACCGGAAAGGCTTCTTCTTCATTCTCCATATCAGAGTTTGGGAGTATAAAATCCCACATTCCATGGCATTCAGCTACTTCTTCTTCATCATCGGTCTGTGAAGGTGTTTCCTCTTCCTCTTCTTCTTGGTCCGAATCAGCGTTAGATATAACATTAGGTGGCTTTGATTCGGTTCTCTTAAAAGTCCTAAATGGTCTTTTGCTTGAAGTTTCGGCCACTTGCTTTTTAATCTCAACCATTTCATTAGACAATGTTTTAAGGACCTTTTGTAAACCTTCCATGTCATATGGGTCCTTCGGGGTTTTCTTCTTGGAATCTTCTTTAAACGAGACTTTTTTAGCTTTTCTATCTTCTAGAGCAGCTTTCTTTTCAAGAGCATTGATGCGCTTTTCAACGGCAAGTGCCTCTCTCATATTTTCAGCTAAGGTAGGTTTGCCAGCCCTGTCTACAAAAATGTCTATGTTGGCAGGTAGGGCAGTGATGTACCATTCGCTTCGGATTTGCTCACTTGGTTTAGAAGCGGTAGGGATTTTATTCAGTAGTTTATTAAATCTGGCATTAAACTCCTTTATTGGTTCCCTGTGCTCTATTCTCAAATTGGAGAGGTCATTTATTAAAGTTGCTAGGGACCTATCATCTCCATATTTGGTGAGAAACTGCTCTTGGCATGTATTCCAACTGGTAATCGAACCAGAGGGTAAGGAAAAATACCAGGATCCTGCTGATCCTTGTAAAGTGTAAGGGAAAAGTCTTACAACAACATCTTGCTCTGTCACTCCTTTTAGGTTAACTGCTAACATGAAGTTGTTGGTGTGTTCTTCAGCCTGGATCCCATCATTTGGATTGAATTTAGGCAGCCATTTTTCGGGATCATTGGGTAGATCATGCAATGGTCCAGGCATGTTGACTGCTCCTGGCCTAGTCCATGGATCTGCCATTATAATGGCGACAGTGGTTGGGACTACTGCTGGGATTCCGGATGTGTTGGAAAGGGTTGAAGATGAGGAGTGAATAGATTGGGATATTGAGGCTTATGTTCCCTGGTGAACGACAATTTGTAATGGGGGAGTGGATGGTTGACCTTGCAGTGGAGAAAATGAAATGGAGGAGGTGGAAGAAAGCCCTTCACTATCAGATCCTTCAGTAATTTTCTTTGCCCTTTTCCTTTTCGGTAAAGGAAACTCAGTTGGTTCAATACCGAGTTTTTCACTCTGAAGTCTGGTGAGAGGGTGAGTGAGGTTGAACTGCGAAGTCGCACTGCTTTCTGATACCTCAGATTTCTGTGGTGAGATCGAGAAGCTCTGAAGTTTATGGGTTAGAGACTAAACTTCAGGTGATTCAAGACTTAATTGTTCTGTGGTATGATGGGTTTGAGCAGTGGTCGTTGATTCCTCTTCTTCCTGTTCGGGTACCGGAGATCCAGTATACAAATGGGAAGGTCGAGGGGATTCGGAGGGGAAAGTGCTCTTGGAATGGCTTATAGGTTTGGACTTATGTTCCATTCACAGCTGAGGCCCTCCTTCTAGCGCCAATTTTGTTGAGGCCTCGAAAATCGCTGCCACAACAAAGGGGAAACCACCCGGTCCGGAACCTTGAAAGCAGCTCCTTTTCCGTTTGGAATAGTGGCTCCGACTGGGGATAATGGGACCAGTTTCCCAATAATAGATAAAAGTGGGATGGACGAGTAGCTTATGCGGTAGGATAGTGATAAGCGAATAACTAAAACTATCAGCAAAATATATAATCTAATAATCTAATCCCGGGACTTATCACTTGGTAAAGTGTAGCGTTTGATGATCTGTGCTTTAAGGCAGGCATATAGATGACTCTAACACTTAAGCATAGATGTTTAAACCATTTAAAATTGCTCTGCATAATTAGTTATGCAGAGCGATTATAGCGAATTACTACACTTAATCATTTATATCATTGATACATGCATGGGTGAAAGAGATAACAAATCACCAAAACATTCAATAGTGAAACGAAATGAAGATTCGATGTTATATCGCATACATGCATTCAACAATAGCAAAGATAATAACACAGTAATTCATATAATAAGAAAGAACACAGATACAGATAATAGTACCATGTAAGCTGCTCGATCAATCCAGTATATTAATCACTATGTCGCAGTCCTTCCTTCAAATCAGAAAGCATTCCAAACAACAGACAGTCGTGCGCAATTGTGTAAAACAGCCTTCTAATCAAAATTAAGAACCGTTGGTCGAGTTTCACAAAAGAATATAGACTGAAGCACAATAGTGCAAACTTCAGCCTTTAAATCTATTACAAAATTTTACGACCCTTTCCAAAACATGAAAGGGTCTATAAATACTATACTAATCTAAATATCTAAACAACTGAAAAGCTATTAAATTGGCATCAATAAATGTTTTTTCCATCTTTCTTGGCGATCTGGCAGTTGGCGGCAATGCTTCATTCGGTGGGTTCTTTGCCTTTACTCCTTAGCTGACATATCGCCAGCATTGGCTCTACTTCTGGTGGAGTGTTGAGACGTGAAGTTAGCTGGGCATCATATGTAGCATCCTGAATGTCGGGAATCAGGCATCCGAGGGCATCTGTTAAACACTTGAGAGCAGACCTTTGAGTATGTGGCTTGACTAGAAAGAGCCAATATGCTTCAAAGGTTAAAGTATTTACTCCGGTAATTAACTTCCTCTGTTCCTCCAAGCCATGATAACTTGTTTGTTCAAGCATATCTGCTGTTGTTATGCTTCCAGGTGTGCACTTGGAGATCATGTTTGCCAAATAAAGTGTATCATTGACTAGGTCGATCATATTGCTGGCAATTATTTTACACCTGGAAGCCGCCCTTTCTGCTTTCATTACCTGAGTGTTCCATTCCGTGAAGAGTATGTCCTTGTACGTTTCATGAATTCGGGACAAATTCGCCGCTTTCCCTTCTTCAGTGTCTTGCCACTCAAGATAATCGGATATGACTTCTTCGGCCTGATCTAGCTCATTTCTGGCCTTCTCTATTTGCTCACACACTGTTGTAGATATTTCGCATAATGGCTCAGCCTTAGCAAGTTGTTGACATAGAAGTCTGATCTGAGACAGTAATGCGCTATTTATTTGAGTTGCCTCTGCTCTGAAATCTTTCACATTCTGTGTGCTCTTGATACCTTCGAGCTGTGCTGATAGTTGAGCTATTCGCTCATCTTTCGATTTCATCATCAGCTCATTTGATGCTTTCAACTGTGACAATGCCTCCGACAATTCTTTTGCCTTCAGAGTTTCACTTTGGTTTATCCTTTGTCTTTCAATTTGCAGTTGCTGGGTTAACAAATTGTTTTCCTGTTGTTGAGCCAGCAACTGCTCTTCCACCTGTGCTGCTTTGTTTTTCGCTTCAATTACCTCTGCCTGTAATGCATATATTTCATGGTCCTTAGTCTTCAACAGAAGACTTACCTCCGATGCTTTGTCGATAGTTGCTGCAGAATAAGCTCCCGCGAATTGAGACAGTTTTGTTAGATCATCGGAGGGATCCAAATCCTCCTTCCAGACCATATTGCCCGTGACTGTTTGCTCAGGAAAGATAGAAGGTTTATCAAGCCTTCGTCTTTTCTTAGAGCGCTTAATAACGGCTCTATGCTTTGGGCTGTAGAAAATATCCAGGGGAGGAATTTCTTCCACCTGGAGAACAATTTGATCGGAAGGGTCCTTATTGATTACCTCGACATCCTGTGAAATGGGTGGGCCGCTGGTTCCTCCTAGAACCTGAGAAGAAGTGCTATCGGGCGCATCGCTTGTTTTAGAGGTGTCTGTGTCTTTGGAGCCTTCCTTACCACTGATAATGGAATCGAATTGGTTCCATTGTTTAATCAATTCGGGATCTGTGGAGGTTTGCTTATGTTGCTCTGTATGGGCTTTGCTCCGTTCTTTTTCTTGTTCTAACTTCTGTTGTTCTTCAAGTGCTTTTCGCTGTTGCTCCTCTTGCGTTTTCCGCTGCTGCTCCTCCTGCGTTTTCCGCTGCTGCTCCTCCAATTCCTTTTTCTGCCTATCTGCTAGTTCTTTCTTTAGTTTCTCTTCTTCCTCTGCTCTTCTTCCTTCTGTGCCTTTTGCTGCCTTTCTATCTGCTCCTTTTTCTGCCTCTCTGCTTGCTCTTTTCTTTGCTTCTCAGCCTGCAGCTTCTTCTGCCTTTCCTCCTGTTGTTTATCCTGTTCTTTAGTTGTAACAGGAGGTGGATGTATCTGTTGCTGACCAGGCTCGCTTGAGGAAGACGCTGGGGTTGTGGATAATAAATCTAGAGGCAGAGTTTGCAACCTCTGCTCCCTAAGTTTATTAAACTTAGTCAATGCTTCATCATTGTATTTCATTCTGGCAAGCTGTTTGGTTTGGCTTATTGTATCGGCACCTGCGAACAGGTCATCAAACATATCCTCTTGATGATCAGCTTTTGTTAATTTTGCTTGTTCTAGGGCAGTGTAGGCAGTTTGCTTTGGATCATAGAGTCTGTTTGGGATAGTGGCCAGGGATAAAGTTTGGAGTTTTGTCGCTTCTTTTTCTGCATGCTTGTAATTAAGCAGAGTAAAAACCCCAATTCTTAAAGGAAAAGAGGGCCAACCTTTCTTCTTCTCCTCTTTGAGAGTTTGTGTGACACTCTCGGCCATAATCTGGTAGCAGATTTCCCGGGCTAACAACTTGTCTGGGATATATAAAGGGAGGACATGTGGCCTAGCCTTACTCCCAAAAACTCTGATATAGGTGAAATGCTCTTCCCCGAACCAACTCGCTACGGCTGGTAAGTCAAAAGAAGCTTCATAGGAAATTCTGGGAATGGGTTTGTCATAAATAGAATAGTAAATGGGCACCATGAAACCATTACAAATTTGGTACAAATGGTCCTTGTAAGAGGACTTCCACAATTTCTGATGGTATAAATGAATGGGTGTTGGATCTTGGGTGGTCCATCTCCAACCGAGGACAGGAAACTCAGAATTAAAACACAGGGTATCCATAATGTAAGCAGTATAATAAAATGGCGGGATTTTCCTTTCGGTAACTATAGTTTTGGCTCTAAATTCACGAACAGCTACGACCAACTTATCAGAAAGAATAGTGGCCCAATCCATAATTATACTATTGACAGCCACTTCCATTAGGGGAACCATGTCAATATTGATATTAACGGAGTCATGTAATCCCCACAATCTACACATCATAATCCCCGCATAGCAATAGGGAGAAGCCAAAGAAATGTTGGAGTACTTACCCGAACTTTCATGCTTGTGTTTGGCTGGGTTCTGCCTCCAATCTCGGAGGGGTTCGGATGGTGATTCATTTTCTTTTGCGAATTTCTCCACGAAGGCTCTGTTATAGACTAGCTCCGGTTTAGGCAGATGATACATTTGCCTCAGGTCATCAGGCTTGAATGACCCAAAAATCCTTCCATCCCTTGTATGAAAAGTTCTATCAGTGATGGGGATTTCTTCAATTGCCCAGCGCACCACATCTGTGTAAGAGAGAACCTGCTCTCTGGCCGCTATTCTGTGTAAAATGGAGTTTGCGAAGTCTTTGAGAGTTGCATCAGACTTCCTTAGTACATCTACACTAGCCGTTCTCACTGTCTTTTGTGGTTGCTCGGCCTCCAACAGATTATATGTGCCCTGCCATGTGGTCCTAGCAAGACCAGTGCACGTAGTGTCCGAGATTAGGCCTTTCTTCGAAATTGTAGCAGCTTGACTTGCAACAGGTGTTGCAGTGGAACCAACAGTCCTCTTGTGTTTCTTCCCCATCATGTTCAGGCTTTTCTCAACAAACGAACTCTACACAAATGCAAGAGAAATCGTAACACGAAAAATAATGAAGACAAAGCATAATGGGAAAGATATATATCATTTGAAGCGTGGCGATACTAATTTTCAAAAAGTGGCTGCGGATCCAATCACTGGTAAGAGATCGCATATGCATTAATGGTGTTTTTAAGGCCTGCTACCCATTAAATGACCTTTACACTGTTATTCAGCTGAATGACCCCCTAACGCGTGCAACAGATATGATAATGTTTTAGACGCAAGTATTCGTTAATCGAAGGGGCAAAGTTATTAAATACGCATGCATTACCTTATCCCTGCATTTAACGGCATTTTGAAATCTGCGCTTTATCAACCGGATTTAAATATAATTTTAAGGCTCAAAGCAATCACTTTTTGAAAATGTCGATTACCGATGAACAATATCGCATCGCATCGGGGGTGGGAGATACACTATCATTTGAAAAAGTCCTGGCGAATGCCGATTGCGACATTGCATCGGACTAGCGCGTGAACACATTACCAGATGCATATTAAGTGATTTGCCGACTTCCGATAGCGATATCGCATCACATCGGGGAAAGACCTGAGCGCCTTTTGAGAGTGCATGGGATTCCACTGACGGCCGATAGCGATATCGCATCGGGTCGAGGTTTATAACTTAAAGCGTTTTCCCACAAGAGGCAGTGCCGATAGCCGATCGCCGATATAGCGTCGCATCGGGGTGTAAGATATGTGCTCTTTTTGTGTATGCATTTAATACCGCCGATCGCCGATAGCGATATCGCATCGGCAAAGACCAAAGTGCCTTTTAAATGCGTCTCTCTTGTTATTGCGATATGCGATCTTGCGATCGCTTTATCGCAATAACAAAAGATTGTTTTATTTTGGGAACATTGTTATTCGAATAAGGCTTCAATTCACAAACACATTTGATTACCATACCTTTTTCGAACAAATTCATTAATGCCAATTAATTTTTTAAAAGGGACCCATTTCATATGTTGATTGTTTATGAATACAGATGATATGAAATGGGGGGTTGTTGTAGGGCACAACATGGCCATAGCTCCCTCTACTATCTGAAGATCGCCCACTACCTTATCTTCCAGATCATATCCAATAGTTGGGGTTTTATCATCACAATGCAAATAAGATCGAAATATTAAATTTCTACCATCATCGTACAAATCAGATCCAACAATTGGGGTTCTACCACTGCCATGCAACTCATGTTCATCAGTTGGAGTTTTATAGCGCCGATCAAACTCTTTGTGCAGTGAGGCTTGATGCTACTTCAATCCAGGCCCTATTTTCGTAGGGCATTGGGCAGGATCAAGTTTTTTGGAATTTGGCCACTACAGTATTGATCAGTAGGGAGTAAAATTTGATGCTTGCAAGAGACTTAGCACATAAGCTTTAGGACGATGAGCTGATTGCAGTGGTACCATTCACTTTTCAACCTCAATTTTCTGGCAGTCCCAAATTTCTCTGAAGTGACTTCTAGTGATCCCGACCAACAGATTCCTGAGATCGTCGTCTTTCCAAGATGCCTACTCTTAAGTAATTGATCGGGTTTTGTGTATGGTAGATACCAAATCTCAAGTCATGGCCTATGAGAAGATCGAGAGCCTTGAAAAAAGGTTAGATGAGTTCCAGGGAAATATGGAACAAATTACCTCACAACTTTCACTGCTCACCAATATGATGCAGAGGCCCCATTGGGAGGATCATAGTGTTGATGAACACCTCGAAGGAGAATCCAACCATCACATTCACTTCCATGGAAATCACCAGCATTCCCACCCTCACACACCCAAGTTGGACCTGTACAAATTTGATGTCTCTAATCTTGTAGTATGGGTAGCACAAATGGAACAATATTTCTCCCTTAATGATATCTACAAATATCAAACTAAACTACATGTGGAAGCCCTTTAATTGGACAAAGAGAGATAGAAATGGTGGTAGTTGCATCAAAAATGTTATCCTGAGAACATAACTTGGCACATGTTATCAAAAGCCATATGTGACCACTTTGACAGGGAATCTAATTTTTTGGGCCGTATCACTAAGCTTTGGCAGACAAGCATAGTAAAATAATACATTGAAACCCTTGAGACATTGGCCATTAAAACTGACAGTCTAGGAGATGACTTCTACTTTGATTGTTTAATCAGTTGTCTCAAAGAAGCCATCTAAGCCCATGTTCGAATGCACCACCCAGGTACATGGATGGATGCCTGCAAAAAGGCCATCGAGGTGGAACTAGCCTTAGTTTCCGAGTCCACTCGGCAAAATTTTGTAACCAAGGGGTGCCCCACCCAAGCTGAGGGCCCTACCCAAACACTTAAGGTTCAAAAGGTGTCTCCAAAAGGAATGGCTAAAAGAAGGAAACAAGGATTGTGCTACTACTATGATGAAAAATACTCCTCGAGGTATAAATGCAAGGAAACAAAGTTATTTCAAATTGATGCTACTAATAAAAACTCATTTGAGGAAGCTTAAGCCCTTGGTGGGCCCGAGGACAAAGTTGAGGAAACCTAGCCTGACAATGATCTCACAGCTATGCTAGATGAATCTGTTATCTCACTACATGATTTGGTGGACATTTCTTCACCTCAAACTCTCAAAATCTGAGGCTTTCTTAAACATCGAATAGTAGTGGTATTGATTGATAATGGAAGCACTCATAACTTTAGCCATAAGCGAGTCGTCGAAGTTGTTCATTGTTTTATGTGGGTAGTCTCTAATTTCGAAGTCCTTATTGCTAATGGGGGAACCATGAAATATGAAGGCCATTGTGAAAATATAAAGCTTTAGATGGGAAACTACCACCTAAAGACCCACATGTTTTCTATTGAAATGGATGGTTGTGATATTGTCTTGGGTGCTAAATGGCTTCACACATTAGGCCTGATCACAATGGATTTCGAGGAGTTATATATGATATTTAAGAAGAATGACCGCATTCATACATTACGTGGACTCTAAGTAGGTGCTCGCATTGAATGGTAAAGATTTTGAAAAAGGGACATCATGGAGTGATCGCCCAATTTAATGCCATCCAAGACATTGACTCCACTACTCCTCATATTGATCCTAAGATGCAACAGGCCTTAGATCGCCACCAATAGGTATTTGATAAACATAAAGAGCTTCCACCATCTAGGGGTGAATATGGTCATAGAATCCCTTTGGTCCCAGGGGCCCAACCACCTAATGTGCACCCATACCAATATCCTTTCGCCAAAAATAATGAAATTGAAAAACTCATCAAGGAACTCCTCAAAGGTGGTGTTATTCATCTTAAGATCAGTCCTTATTCATCACCAGTTGTCATGGTGCTAAAGAAATATGGTGAATGGTGCATGTGTCTAGACTTTCGGACCCTCAACAAGCTGACTGTCAAAGAAAAATTTTCTATTCCAGTTGTTGATTATCTTCCTGAAGAACTACATGGTGCTCAATTCTTTACCAACCTAGATCTTCGCTCTGGATATCACGAAATATGCATGAAGGAAGTAGACATTCCCAAGACTACCTTACGAGCTCATGAATGCCATTATGAATTCTTGGTCATGCCATTTTGTCTTTTTAATGTTCTAGATATTTTCAAAGCCTCATGAACCAGCTACTGTAACCATATCTCTGAAAATTTGTCCCCGTATTCTTTGATGACATTCTCATATACAACCTAACCTGGGACACACATATTAAACATGTAGATCTGATCTTTCAATTGCTCTGGAATCACAAATTATTTGTCAAATTGACCAAGTGCTCTTTTGGAATGGAATAAGTAGAGTATTTGGGACACACTGTGGGTCATGAAGGAGTGAGGATTAATCCAAGAAAGATATAGGAAATGCAAGATTGACCCCAACCAAAAACCTTGAAGAGTTTGATGGGATTCTTGGGTCTCATTGGCTACTATCACAAATTTTTCACAATTATGCTTGCATTACTAGACCCCTCACTAATATTCTCATGAAAAAATCATTTCTCTGGACTCATGCAACTCAACAAGCATTTGTGGCTCTCAGACATGCCATGTGCTCCACCCTCCTATTGGCCCTAGCAGACTTGACCAAATATTTTGTGGTTGAATGTGATTCTTCCACTACTATTATTGGTGGTGTATTAATGCATGAAGGTCAGCCATTAGCCATCACCAACCAACAATTGAGTGGAAAACATCTAGGTCAATCTACCTATGAGAAATAAATGATGGCCATCTTACATGCAATACACACCTGGCAACAATACATGTTGGGGTGACATTTCCAAATCTGCACAGACCATCAAAGCCTAAAATATTTCTTGGAGCAATGTCTATCATCGCCACAACAAATTAAATAGCTAGCCAAACTCCTAGGATATGATTATGAGATAATTTACAAGAAAGGGCCTAACAACGTAGTAGCTGATGCTTTATCGTGACAATCTGAGGATGAAAGCACCATGCTATCAATCTCTCTTCCCATACCATATTGGATTAAAGAGCCTCATAAGGAACGATTATCACACCTGTCTCTCTCCAAACTTATTAATAACTTAAGAGAAGATCCTAATTCCTTAGCTAACTACTCTTGGAAGGATGATATTCTTAGCTACAAGGATCAAGCAGTTATATTACTGGAATCCACCCTCAAAACCCACATTTTGGAAGAGTTGCAGTCATCTCCAACTGCAAGGCATTCAGGATTTCATAAGACTTATGCTCACACTCATCGTTCTTTCTTTTGGACTGGCATTAAAAACAACTTTCTTACTTTTCTAGCTGAATCTGATGTGTGTCAATGCAACAAAGGAGAAACAAACAAGTTACTGTGATCCTTACAACCATTTCCACTCCTTGCTTCCATCTAGACGGATGTTTCCATGGATTTCATCACTGGTCTTACAAATTTGGGCAACAAATCCGTCATCATGGTGGTTGTGGACAAGCTTTCTAAATATGATCATTTTTGTGTTCTAGACCACCCATTTACCCCCACTTTGGGGGCTCAAGATTTCATGGCCCATATTTTCAAACTACATGGCATGCTGACTTCCATTGTGTCTGATCATGGCCCCACTTTCACCAGCAAGTTTTGGCAAGAAATTTTCAAGCTATAAGGCTTGCAACTACAACTAAGTACCACATATCATCCCCAAATCTATTGTCATATAGAAGCAATGAACAAATGTTTCGAGACATATCTAAGGTTCTTCACTTTTGAAAAGTAGCATCAATGGCTAGAATGGCTAGCTTTAGCTAAATGGTGGTATAATACTAACTATCATGAAGCCACCAAGATGACTCCATATGTGGTAGTGTATGGAGAACTCCCCCCTTCACCTACTTATTATATCCTTGGATGTTCTAAGGTGCAAGAAGTTGATCAAATCCTACATAACTGTGCTGCCATGATAGCTCATCTCAAAGATAATCTACATCAAGCTCAGAATCGAATGAAGTAACAGGCAGACCAACATCATTTCGAGCGCACATTTCAAGAAGGAGATCAGGTATTCCTACGACAGCAATCATATAAGAAAACATATCTCAAAGAAAAAGGATACCAGAAACTAGCACCAAAATTCTATGGACCTTATGAGATACTTCAACTCATTGGAGCAGTCGCCCACAAATTGGCCTTGACACCAACTTCAAAAATCCATCTAGTATTCCATGTATCATGCCTCAAGAAAGTGGTGGGGAACAATTGCAGACAAACTAGTCTACTCAAATTGGATGAGCAAGGTTCACTCTGGGTCCACCCAGAACAGATCCTTGATACTTATGAATGACATCTTTGTGGTTGCATGATCAAGGAAGTCCTCGTCAAGTGGAAAGAAACATCTCTAGAAGATGCAACTTCGAGACCAACCACTATTCTTTAGAGGTTTTCGCAGCTTCATCCTTGAGGACAAGGCTACATTTCATGGGGGGGGGGGGGGGGGGGGGGGGGATGTTAGGGTCCAACCCTAACCCCTTGGTTTATGTAATAACCCCAATGGGCCGAGTCATAGTCATAGTTAGTTAGAAAGTAAATAAATCTTGCATTAATAATTGTAAGTGGTTGGCTCGCATTAGAGAAAAGGGACCACTATAAGTTGTAAATGGGACATAGTTAATAAATAAAGTGGCTAACCTGAGTTATGTAACGGACCACTAGTAGTTAGGGTTTTGGATGTCATTTAGCTATAAATAGTCTTAGTTAGTAAAGCAAATATCATCAAGTCTTATTGTAATCAAGGTTTTCTCCGCTAGAGGTTTCCCCCTTGAAGAGGCAAGTGAACATTGAATCTATTTTTGAATAATAAAATACTTTCTTTTTTATCATTTTCTTCTATGTTCTAGGCTATATTTATTCGCATTTCTAGTATTCTATCATTTCTCACAGGTCAAGAGCATAACACACTCACTTGCATTCACTAGGACAAAAAAATCTTACATGTATAGGATTACATTATTATTGAAGAGATTCTTGGAATATAAGATTTGATAACTGATCAATGATTAATTAGGTAAATGTTTCTAACAATACATAATATCTTGTAGTTATAGGATAATATTATATGTTTCTGCATTATTCCAATAGCCACAAGTCATGAATGATGTCAAAAGTAACTAAGGTTATTGTAAAATTGGTGCTACTTGATTTTATGGTAGCATAGATGTATCAGGGAATGGATAAAAAAATCAATGGAAAAGGTCTCATTGATTTGATGATTGAGGTGTGAGGATAATGCATCCTCTACGAAGGTGTCTAGGGATTTCTATGTTATTTTGGATTTCGATACGTCAACTAAGAGGCAAGTTATTTCTATATGTATTTCATGGATTGACATGGTGATGGGAGGTGAGGAGGAGGAAAATCTACTATTGCATAATCTATGGGTCGACAATGTGTTTGACAAGAAGATTGAGTCCATCCTTATGGAAACCATTGCTTTATTTAGAGTGATAAATAGTATAACATTGTACCTGCAATGAAAATACTATGTTTATGTATTTCAAGTGGCCAAGGAGGGTCTTATTAAGCAATTGTTTGATGCCTAGTGCTTTCTTCCATCTCTGGATTGCATGAGAAATGACTGTCATGGATGCAATCAAATCATGTTATATGTGGATACTAATTAATGTAGAAAGGAAATAGTGTTTGCAAGGATTGTTGTTGGTAAATCAAACTACGAAGAGTAGAGTGTGTGTTTGTAAGAAAATCTTCTTTCATTATGATAGTCTTCTGTCTCTTTTTTTTTGGATACATTTAGTAACATAGATTAGAATCCACATGAATGATACCTATGAGAGAAGGAAAAATAAAATTTCCTAGGTATGTAGCTATAGCTACATGTAAAATTCAAGTGGAGACATCCTTCAAAGAGAGCCATTGTGAAACCCGCTTGGAGGAGAATCCATGTGTAGGGGAAACGTTGTCTATTATGATGTCTTAAGTCTCTCATTTATCAATCCATAAGAGGATGTGACTAAGTTCTCTTTTGAAGCCACAAAAAAATTGCTAGAGTAAACAAAGATCATCTTGGTTATTGGATTTGTAAACTCATGGAAATGGCCTGAATTCAAGAGTCCAAACGATGTCCAAAGAAAAAAAATGATCATATTTATGGATAATTCAATTCTCATAATAAAGGAAAGAGTCATAAATGAAGGTCTAAGACAATTTTTTATTGTGTGGATAGAGGAACACACGTTGAATAATTCGCAAAGCCAATGTATGGAGTCAAAGTTGGAGAGTATGGCACATTGAAAAAAAATTCATAACTTCAAATAAAGATTTTTTAAATGTTTATGTGGGTTTTTTTCTTTTCAAGAGGAAGTTAAGTCATATTACATGTCTGAACATGAAAATTCATTGGGGTGAATGATTGGTGTTACCAAAATCTCAATTCTAAATTTATAATGAAGTTCTGAAATTTCTTGAAAATAAACAATATTTCATGTCATTAAAATACATTATGGTAAATTTGGTTTTCGTTGTAGTGACATTTGGTATGACCAACTATTGTCACATGTTTGAGTTTATGTTGGAAATAGTCATTCTAGCAATAGAGAAGTTCTATTATAAGAATTGTTGTGTAGTATATATCATGAAGATATGAAGAACTATGTGAAATACAAAACCCTCATCATGTGGAATGAAGATACAAATTAAGACACCAAATATGTTCATGGTTGTAAATGAATAAGATGTTTTTCTCGTCATGTATATTATGCATATTTTGTTTATTTTTGTAGTACTGCATGGGAGTGCCATTTATGAGTCGCACAGTAATAAGTGTTGTAGCTAGAATTGAGTTTTAGCTATATCTTTTTTTTCCATGGGCTATATGATGAATGTTGCACTATAACTCCATTTCTTCATGTGCATAGAGAGTGTAAGATTGATATGGATACATCCCATACCCAAACTACTTTCTTAGATAAATGGTGAGTACAAAGGATGACACCCATATATCTTTGTAGATGGAAACAGGTCCATAGGATGGTTAGTTAATCAATCATCATGGTCATATTGGTGTTGAGTTCTAGAGTACAACAAGTTCCCAATTAAGTAGAGGTATTAGAGGTATGGTTTGTTTCCAAATGATACAAGACATAGTTTTGCAGTTGAAAGGAGGAGCCTGGGAACCTTTTGAGGTGGAATTGAATTGCATTGTTGTCACTTGGGAAAACCAAGTGTTGATTATAAGGCTGCTAATTTTATGGAGTGGAATGATGATTTTGTAGTAAGGAGGACATATGGGTCCTAAGATATGATTAAGAACACATTCAAGTTTGGTCCAAGGAAGTAAATGCCAATGCTTATGGATTAGTTATGAAAATTGTGAAGATCGGATAGTAGTGGACGAGTGACTGTAAAATATTAAGTGGTGTAATAAAGTAGAATCATAACCAGGTTGTAATGTGATCCACACATTGCAACCATAATAAAGTCTATATGTCATGTGAGACTTGTTGTATTAGGATTCGAATACTTATTGTACCTAGTATCTCCATGAAATGGAGTGTGTATATATCTGGATATATGTAGCATCTAAAGGTCATATCACTGTAGAACCTCAATAGGCATGCATGCCCTTTTTTTCATGTGTCCTTCATGACTTGGTAGATTGTTTACTTTAGTTTAGTAACCTCTATTTGGTAGTTCCCTAACACTTGAAGGAGTATGCGATGTGTTGGCTAGATGCTCCATGAGTAGACCACATTGTTGTTATAGGCTCTAAAGGTGACATTTTACATTTAGGGGGATTTCATCAATAGGTTGAATGAACCATGTACACAAAGGACACCCTAGTAGACCAATAGTTGCAACAAATAGGTACCCATGAATTTTGGTGGATGGTTGTTCACTTATATGGATATAGATAGTTTGGTGACGAGAAAATAAATAAGGTATGAAGTGAATGTACTAGGTTGGACTATGTTAATGTTTATGTAGCATAAGCAAGTACTCCCACATGCTAAGTTGCCTACCAAATCAATCAAGAAAAAATATGAAAAATAAAATTAAAAGTCTACTTTTTGGAGTTCATGTAGGCTCTAGGTTGACAAGTTGTCCCCTCCATCAGTGGGTGTGACCCTTGGTGAAACCCACTTCAAAAATATAAATAAACAATAATCCATCAACATTTTGACCAATCCAACAACAACATCACCTACAAGAGATATTTGCATGTGTGAATAGAAAGGAAGCAAGAATCTAAAGTTTGACTGAGTTTGACCAATATATGACTGTTTAATGAGGCTTACCACATGTAGTTTTTACCATAGACCTTGCCTGAATATTGACCAAAGGCTGAATCTTGACAATTGACCAACGTTGAATATTCTATTATGGATTTGAGACTTCTGCGATTTGTATTTTGTGTGGTTGTATCTTCCGGATTCATCGCATCTGTTGTTTTTAGTACATCGACGTTTCGAACCAGCCTCTGTGGTTCATCATCAGGATGAGAATTACTGAAGAAGTCAGAGATGGGTGATGGTGAATAAATAGGTGAAGATGAGGGATAGTGCATGACCGACAAGATCCGGATAAAAGGTTTATTAATTAGATTTAGAGTTTACTAATATTTTCATTTATCATTTTATTTATTTGAATTGTGTTTAAATATGTTTAACCTAATCATGTTTTTTAGTTATGAATAGACTTAGTTCCTTTTGTATATAAATGTTATGTATATTGATGGATTAATGTATTAAGATATGTATATGTTGATTTATTATATTATGATATATATATATTTCTGATTTAATATATGTTATAATTCGATTTAATATATATTGATTTTTATATATATTATAGTTTGTTTTATTATATTATGATATATATATATATATATATTGATTTACTGTGTATTATGTTTATTTCTTTTTATACTATATATATATATATTGATTGATGTTATATGTTAAGATATGTATATATTTGTTATATTATGATATAAATGTATATTTTGATTTAATATATATTATGTTTAGATTTATATATTGATTTAATATATCTTATGTTTTTGATTTATATGTTTGTCTAATATATATTATGTTTAGTTTTATTTGAGATATAAATTTATTGATTTAATATGTATTATGGTTTGCTATAATTACAAGTGCATTGTGAATTAAAACTACTTTGTTTTGGAATTGAATGCTTAGTATAATTCTTATTTATATGTATATTGGTTGATTTAATATATTCTCATATATATATGTATTGATTTAATATGTTATGATATATATATTTGTATATATATATTTAGTATATATGGTTTTTTATCATGGAGTTAAATTAATTGGATATGGTGAAGGGTGTATTGCATTATGATTTAATATATTTTGATTTAATATATATTATGTTTTGATTTATATATTGATTTAATATCTATTATGTTTTTGATTAATATGTTGATTTAATATATATTATTTTTGTTTTATTTTAGATATAAATTTATTAATGTAATATGTATTATGGTTTGTTATAATTACAAGTGTATAGTGAATTGAAATGAGATTGAATGCTTAGTCTATTTCTTATTTGTATGTATATTGGTTGATTTAATATATTCTCATATATATATATTGATTTAATATGTTATGATATATATATATATGTATATATATATTTAATCTATATAGATTATTATTATGGATTTGAATTAATTGGATCTGGTGAAGGGTATAATGCATTATGAAGGAGAGGGAAATGATCAGACAAAGGGATGAAGGGTAACGGGGGACTAGGAGGTGGCGGCATCCTCTATTATTGTGGGAATCCAGTTATCGCTTATCTTCCAACCGTCATCGCGATTTAGGTTATTAGGGTGTTTTCTTATCTCAATAGCTTCTCTGAATTTCCTATGGTGGTAATGCTCAATTTTGGCCATGACACAGGAGTCTTCGATGCAAATGTGGTGATTGGTTTTGCTTGAGTGTTCAGCTAGGGCTGAGGTTTTGGAGCGGTTATGGTTGAATATTCTAGTTTTAGGTGATATTTGACTAGTATATGGTGTATGCTTTTTGGCATAGATTTCTTAGAGAAATTTAATGTAATTATGAACCTTTATAAAGAGCAATTCTCCTAAAAAAATTGTGCTTCTCCCAAGTATGGGTTTCCAAGGGATATGTGTTGTCTCTATTATGCCTGGTTATCTCTTTAAGTTCCTATTTTCTTCTTTTTATTACTGTTGATTTTTTTCTATGTATAATTGCTCAATGATATCAATGAATTAAAAGGAAATTTAACACGAGTAACTAGGAAGTAATTTCCAAATCATAAAATCAGACTCTACTATTCATTCTTATAGAATATTCAACATGGTTTCAAAGCCTTATTAAAAGAGTAGCCACTAAGTTAACATAACAGATAAGTTTTCAACAACTTGACTATATTTATCTACTACTAAAGATTCACTATGAAAGGCAAGGTTCAAAAAGAAGTTATTCTAAGCTTAGATGGAGTTGAGGAGAAAATATTTGTTTATGCTCTTTTAGGAACTATAGAAAAAGTCAATGACATATGGTTAGTAGACAATGGTGTCTCTAGGCACACAATAGGTTTTTGTTAGGTCTCTATACTACTAGTGTAACCCCTTATTGCTATTAGTGCAACCCGCTTATTGCATTATTTTGCCCATATTACCACCATGTTGTTATTATTTTGCCTCATAGAAGCCCACTATTGTTATTGTTGTGACCCTACAATATTATTGTTATGTAGGATTTGATTGTATTGGGACCCCTTAGACTCCTATATATAGAAAGGAGATCTTGTCATTTATATCATCGAAGAATTGTTCATTTGTTTAAAGTAAAAGAGGTTTCCCCCTCAACGACATTGATTTTTAAGTCGTTGATATATCTTTCCTATCTTTTTTTGAGCCGGTTTCATAACATTTGGTATCAGAGCTTTGGATTTTAGGGTTTCATTGCTCTAAATAGGTCATCGTGTCAATTTCGATATAAATTTTTCTCTATGAATTTTAGAGGCAAAAAAAAAGACATATCTGAGATACAATCATTGTGAACCTTAGGAACAAATTTTAGATCTTGTCTCACTATAGTTTCAGAGATATTATCTGAGGACATTAAGGTTTTTGGAAGCCCCATAATTCAATTGAAAACAGGCCATTGTGAAATTTTCACTATAATTATTGTTCTACGAAGGTTTGGAATCTAAAATTAAAACCCATTTGAGCCGAAATCTTGATGAAGCTTGGGTCCAAATGTTAGAAGCTTGGGAAAATCATGATAACTTTCTCTCTAAGAATCAGATTGAAAATTCGTAAGAGTTTATAGAAAGAGTATGAAATGTAGTTTTCTCTATATCAGTTTTAGGTCCTAAGGTTGAAACAGTGACACATGGCACTTTGTACAGATTTGCTCTATTGAACTAGTCTATAATCAGGTCATCATGGGAGAGTTAGCATAACTATTCCTTGGAGAATCCAATCTTGATTAGACTTGTGGGGTTGGAAAGATGACTCATAGGGATACCATAAAACTCATTTCATACCTTGTAGATACGAAATTATAGATATGCAACAAATTTAATATCGAGCTCCTACAAAGTGAAAAAAGTTGTGTAGTTTTTTTAAAGTTTTGCATGGTTGAAAAATAGTTTGAAGGAATTCAAAGGGCATGGAAGCTAAGATGGATGGTATAGAAGAAAATATTAAAAGAAACATGGAATATTTGAAGGCAAATTTGACAATTTTTTTACAAGAAATGCTTACTAATGGTGAAAGGGTAGTAAAGGAAACTCTTGATGAGAACAAAAGAAATGTTAATCATGATTTCATAGACTCTAATGTTGGATTGAAGACCCACCATGTTCTAAATATCGATATGCGGAATTTTGATCGAAAGGATCCCCTAAAATGGATACTATAGATGGAGCAATATTTTGATCTCCATAATGTGCAAAACACACAAAAGGTATGCATTTCAGCTTTATATTTGGAACCAAATCAGTTTGTATGGTATCGATGGCTTTACTCCCGTAAACAATTTGTCACTTGGGAAATCTTTATGGAAGAAATGATAGCATATTATGAGGATACAAAATGAAACACTTTTTCTAGCCAATTGATAAATCTCAAACAAAAGGATTCAATGATGGAGCACATTGAGGACTTCCAAAAATTGAATATAAGGGTAAAAGATATTCCAGAGTAGCATAGGATTGATGTGCTCTTAGGGACTTTAAAGGATAAAATCCAACATGAGGTTTGCCTTGGGAACCTGATTCATTGGAGAAGGAATTTGGGATGACAATAAAAAGGGAAAGCAAAATTATGGCCCAAGGAAGCCTACCACTCACAAGGTTGACACCACAACAATTTGAAGAAAAAAGAGCAAAATGGATTTGTTAAAATTGTGATAGAAAATACACTAAATGTCATAAGTGTGCTAAGAAGAAATTAATTTACATAGATGGGGAAGAGGAGCAAGAAAAGGAACAAGAAACGTCAAAAGAAGAGAATATACACAAGGAACCAATCCTAGAGAAAGAAGAAATGAATATGACCATATTTTGTAATGCATTGATCGGAATTACCACTCCTCAAACTCTCAAGATAGAAAGGCATATCAAGAAGAAAAGGGTAATAGTGTTGATTGATTCAGGTAGTACCCATAATTTTATTCATTGCAAGATAGCCAAGGAATTGAATTTCTTCATATATCCAGCAACATAGTATCAAGTAATGGTTTCAAATGGAGGAATCATAAATTTCTCTAGAAATTGCCATAATATCAAGCTATCCATGGGAGAATATGTCTTCAATAGTCCAATTCTTTCCATTCCAGTGGGTGGTGCAGATGTTGTACTAGGAGTCCAATGGCTAAAATATCTGGGTAAGATAGCTTTTACTTTTCAAGAACCTTTCTTGAATTTTTTTTGGGGAAGGAAAGGAAGTTTAATTAAGGGGTATTGAAGGGAAACTGGGAAAGATAATTAGCTCTAACAGCATGACAAATCTTCTAAAGAAATAACAATGAGGCGTAATTACACAATTATGTTCACTAGAGGTTTCCATAGCGAAATCATATATTTCTCCATATCTCCAAAACATGTTTGACAATCATTCCAAGCTACTTGGGACTCCCAAATGGCTCCCACCTACTTCTGATCATGATCATGCTATTCATTTTATTCGAGGAATTTTTCCCTCAAACATCATCACTTACAGATATCCATATGTCCAAAAGAGTGAAATTGAACGTATGGTTGCAGAAATGCTAGAGGTTGGTATAATTCAACCTAGTAAAAGTTCTTCCTCTGCTCGAGTGGTATTTCTACACAAGAAGGATGGATCATGGTGCATGTGTCAAAATTATAGGGATCTCAACAAGCTTAATATTAAAGATAAAATTCCCATTCCTCTCATTGATGAATTATTGGATGAATTACATGGAACAAGTTACTTCACAGAGTTGGATCTTCATCCAGTATATCATCAAATCAGAATGAAGACTCAAGACATTCCAAAAACAACATTTAGAACTCAGGAGGGTCATTATGAATTTTTGGTCATGCCTTTTGGCCTTACCAATGCACCTTCTACATTTCAAGGTTTGACAAATTCCATTTTCAAAACATTCCTTAGGAAATTTGTTTTAGTATTTTTTGATGATATACTAATCTACAACAAGTCTTAGAAGGATCATGTTCAACATGTTGACAAGGTGATCAAACTATTGGAGGAGAAATAATTATATGCAAAATGCTCCAAATGTTTCTTTGGAGTAAAAGAGGTGGAATATTTGGGTACTCAGTTAGCTCATGGATCATCTTATCATCCTCAATATGATGGGAAAATTGTGATAGTGAACAAATGTTTGGACGAATATCTTCATTTATTTGTATCTAATAAACAAACAGAATGGGTCGAGTGGTTTCCTCTAGGTGAATAGTGGTATAATGCTTCGTTCCATACTGCAGCAAAAATTATCCCATTTGTGGCACTTTATGGATATCATCCACTGTCCGTCACATCATATTTAAAAGAAAATTCTAAGGTTCAAGCAGTGGAAGATCACATCGAGCATCAACAACATGTTCTCAAACTCTTAAAGGATAACCTCACTTTGGCGCAGAATAGAATGAAACAATAGGCAGATCAACATCGCAGTGAAACAAGTTTTGATGTAGGTGACTAAATATTTCTACGACTACAACCATACAAACGAATGTCCCTCAAGAAAGCTAAGAAGGATAATAAATTATCACCAAAATATTATGGTCTGTACAATGTGTTACAAAATATTGGTACTATGGCATACAAATTGGAGCTTCCTGCATCCTCTCGAGTGCATCCAGCTTTCCATGTTTCATGCTTAAAGAAGGTTATAGGTGAGAAGATCCCAGTTCAAACAGTATTACTAGAACTTGATGCAGAAGGAAAAATCATATTGGAATTGGAAGCAGTCACAAAAACAAGAAATTGATAGCTAGGAAATCAATCAATTTTAGAGTATATCATCAAGTAAAAGAACTTACCTGCTGCAAATTCCACATGGGAGGATTATAATTTTATACAGAAGCATATAGAACTACTCAAGTGTTAAGGATTTATTTTTTTGAAGTAGAGGTGCGTGTTAGATCCTTATACTACTAGCGTAACCCCTTATTGTTATTAGTGCAACCCCCTCATTCTATTATTGTGCCGATATTGTCCCCATGCTGTTATTATTATGCCCCATAGAAGCCCACTATTATTATTGTTGTTACCCTATAATATTATTGCTATATAGGCTTTGACTGTATTGGGACCCCTTCGACTCCTATATATAAAAGGGAGGCCTTCTCATTTGTATCATCGAAGAATTGTTCATTTGTGTAATGTAAACGAGGTTGCCCCCTCGAAGAAGCTGATTTTTAAGTCATTGATCTATCTTTTCTATCTTTTTGTGAGATGGTTTCATAACAATTTTTGAGAAGCTATCACTTCAAAGAAATAGACTTAGCATTAAAGGTATAACTTGGAGACAGTACCAGATATGAAGAAGAATTTTTTCTCTATCTCATCATTTGAAGAGAGAGGCTATAAATTTGCATTTTTGGTTCCAGACAAGTTATTATATGGCATAATAATTCAAGCATAGAATCAATAAAAGTAATTGGTGTTCAAGAAGGACTATATAGGCTGATAGGATGACCAATACAAGAATTGATCCATAATACTATCAATCTATGTGAGCTATGGCATCATACAACTTTTCACTTACATTACAAATATTTGTCAACATTAAGAAAAATGGTTATATGTCTTCCAAAACTTTAGGTTGAGCTTTATGACATTTGTAAGGGTTGTGCACTTAGTAAAAATACAAATAGATATTTTCCAAGTAGTGATAATAGATCTATGGGGATCTCTAGTCTAGTACATTCATATATATGTGGACCAATGATAAGAACCTCCTTGGGTGTCCACTTGTACTATGTAACGTTCATTGATGATTTCTCCCAAAATACTTGGATCTACTTTATGAAAACTAAGGAACAAGTCTTCAATAAGTTCTAAGAATTCTAAGCATAAGCCTAGAGAACCTAATAGGAAGAAGAATCAAACTCCTAAGATTATATAATGGAGAAGAGTACTCATCCAAAGACTTTAGATATTTTTGCAAGGAATCAAGCATTAGAAGGGAATGGATCATTCCTTACAATCGTTAACAAAATGTCGTAGTAGAAAGAACGAACATAACAATTGTATAAGAAGTGAAGGTGATGATTCATGATATAGACATTTTGATGTTCTTATGGGAAAAATATACCAACAAAACCGTTTATGTTCAAAACCAAAGTCCTATCTAAATATTAGAGGAAAAGGCACCTAAGGAAGCATTCACCAAAATAAAACCTCAAGTGATTCTTTAGGAATATTTGGTTGTCCCATATATGTTACATTCAGAAATAGGAGAGATAGAAGTTGGAGCCTTCTAGGAAGAAAGGTATATTTGTATATTACAATGCAACTTCAAAGGCATATCAAATGTACATTTCAGAAACATGCCAAATCGAATTTATTCATGATGCTACCTTTGATGAAGAAGTAGCCTTCAAGAAGTCTACAGAGTCTTACATGGAAATTGATGATGAAGAACATGACACTCCAAAGAATACGGTTATAGATCCTTCTAAAAAAATCATTTGTTCTTCAAAATATAAAGAGGAGTCAACAAAACCATCAAAATGACCAGAGCCTATGAGAGAGACTCTTGTAACTAGAAAAAAACTAGAATGGTGTTGTGATACTCTATAAGTTTTATAAGGACATGTAGCCCCTAAAGGTAAATTCATAGAAAGTAAACAACCTCAAATATACTGAGATGATATGACACCAATCAACCACATCATTGATTTTGATCCCCCTAGTTATGAAGAAGCACTAGACAATTAAGTTTGGAAATATGCCATAATGGAAGAATATTAGTCCATCGTGAAGAAAGATGTATGAGAGATAGTTCTGAGACTAAAGAAGTTATAAGAGGTGACCTCCAAATGGATCTATAAGATAAATCATGCAACAAATGGCAGTATTAAAAATTATTACTTTCATTCCTTGGACTACGAATATTTTCTCTAGGACATTATAAGGGAAATTTTTATCTATATTATTTTTCCTATAAAATATAAAGTTGATAGGTACAAAATGAAAAATTGTGATCTAATTTCTCTTAGATTTAATGTCAGAGATTTCGATACAAATGCACTAATTGAGTGAGTCTATCATATGAAGTTGAGTGTGAGGAGAAGCATTATTTTTTATATAACATGTTATTCCTCTAACCCCGCTACAAGAGAATTTCATATTCCATGTTAACCATAAGACAAATCCATCTATGTGAGGGAAGTTAGATGAATCATACTTCCATGCTTCAACAAGAAAAATAATATCAGCTTCACTCAATATCAAACTTAATGTAGGACCTTTAGACCATGGGAAGTCATAATAGAACTTTAAAATAGGATCTACAATATTCCCAATTACTGTTTATTACTTTTATTTTGGTCTCTATCACTAACAATAGCTTTCCTATTTCTAACTATTTCCCATTTTCCTTCTTTCCTTCCTTCATTTACCTTTAGAACCCCCTTCCTTAACTTAGCTTGGTATCATGGAATGAGGTCCTCATTTATAAAGAATATTGTCACTTGTAAGATTGTAGATTTATTGAGTATTTTGCATTTATGGTCAATATATATTACCTTGACATGAACCAATCTATTTTTGTGCTTGAATATCTTTCCCAACCTTCTTACTTCAATCAGATAATTTTTTCAATTTGTAACTTATTTTTTAATTCAACTATTACTAATCTTGTTGTTCTCTAATTGGTGGGATGGGGTCCTTGGGGTAAATTTTGTTGATTTTTGTGTCATTTTTGCAATATCATTTTGTAGCGAAGGTAAATTCTCCGCGAAATGTGGAAAGAGAAGGGTGGAGCTAAGTAGAGTCAAAGGAGCTTCAGTCCCTTAGGTGGGTAGGTGATATAGCTATTTTGAGACCTGCCCATGGTCTACGGACCATGGTACTGTAAAGAAAATGCTATAAGTAGTTGAGTCATAGAAAGTCTAGAGAATAACTTTAAGTGAAGAATCATTGTAAGGTCAAGCCGATAAGACAGGAAAGGTCTATTTCCTCTACTTAGGTGAAAGGGGAAGTCTCATACAGCTAAGTGCATGGAGACTTTGGTAAGTCCGCAACTGAGTGCGTAGGCCCCTGCAGCTGGGTGCGCAGGGATAAAATTTTGTATATGAACGATTATAGTTAATAAAGACTGATTTGGGTCAAAATTGATGCATATATGTTCTTATATTTACTTACATAAAGTTTATGTATCTTCGCTCTGTAATCTAACTATTGTGAATTAATGTTTATTTACTGTGCAAAACTGCTAGATTTGTAATCTTTATGCACGATAAGTATAATTAACCACCTTCATAAAGATTTGAAAGTCATTTAGATAAAGTTTTAATAGTTGTCTATTGGAAGGATTAGATCTACAAAAAGGTAGATCTAAGTCACAAGAGCTTCAAGAAACCTTCACACCAGCCTCTGGATGCAAAAACTTGGTTATAGCATCCCCCAATACTGCTTCGAGTGAGACTGCAACCTATGTTGCACAGGTTGTTGGCGAAAGGGCCAACATTTAGGGTTTTGTTGGTTGGTGCAGCTTAAACTGAACCTGAGTCAGGCCCCATCAAGCCAGCAAATGGTTCCATTGTGGGGACTAGGATCGATATCAGGAATGTGTGATGTCGAATAAGTGGTTTCCTGTGAAGAAGGAAATTGAGAAGTGGATCGATCGAAAGTTGCATGAATTTGAAACTTAGGAGAACAAAAACCCTTGGTTATCTAAGGAACATTGGTTGAATAGATACCTGTACACACACAAGACTGAAATTTTTTTCTATTTCTTCCCCTACGAATTGCATGAGCAGATGTCTTGATTAACAGATAGTTAGGGTACGTGGATACTTGACGGCCCTATTGTGTGGACCATAGAGTTGGTAAGGTGCTTGGAAGCTTCAGAAAATAATATTGCATGGGTTGTTGATCAGTGGATTGATCACATAGTCAGAGGATTTGTCATTGAACTTGCGATTGATACGTCCATCAACTATAGAAAAGTAGAGCGTAGGTTCTTCAAGGGACCACTAGGTAAGTATTTAAAATCTATGAAAACTTGGATTAAGATGATGTTATGTGAAAAACAGGTTATTCCATTACCTTGATGTTCGGGACTACACAAAGCAGAAAACCCTTTAGAAGGAATGGAGAATCAGGTTCTCAATTTAGTCTGCTATTATGATCCTCTTCAAGTGGCGATGGAAGAACTACTATGAATACACCACAAACTATGTTGTAGTTGGTAAGTTAGGGTATCCCGAGGATACCTCATCCATCCACTCCACCTCCACCTCTACCTCTTCCAGATACACCTACGCCTTCACCTCCACCTCCACCTATGCCTCAACCATTCAACATGGTAAACGCAATGAATATGCTCATCTTTAAAGGAGTAGGGAGTGAAGACCTCGGGCAATTATGGTTTGTTGCAAATGTTGTATGGATAATGCCATGGTAAATGAGATACAAAAAATGGTAAATGAATCCTCGTGGGATTTCGATCACAGGCTGAAATGCCTGATCTAGCAAGCTAAAATGAACATCACCGATGATCAACACAGAGACTGGTACATCATTTCATTGTTACCTCACCTAATATTACCATTATCACAATAGGAGATAGGAACGCAAGAAGAAGTTGTGGAAATCATGATGAGGTTGGAAACCTTGCCAATACAAGATACGAACATTAGATTACAACATATTCACTTATAGTTGACAAGTATGCACATGGAGTTGCAGAGCTTGAAAAGAGGAAAGGAGCCCCGGCATGAGGTTCACACAGAAGATTGGTGCTTAAAATGCAAGGGCCATGATCACAATAAGGACCATTCCCTAGTTTATCAGAAGTATCTTATTAGGGGAGGGATTTTCCCTCGGAAGCCAAAAAATGCTGCCGAACCAAGCACGAGAGTACCATTATGGTGCGTTATCTATCAGATAGTTGGGAAGCACGCAATTGATAATTGTCACCTCTTGCAAAATTTTGTTTAGACACCACAACAATTGTTTGTACTTTCTGTAAATTGGTTGGACTTGATGAGTGAAATTTCCAAAGCTGCGGATTGATGATAGAGCAAACCCCTACCTATCGAATGCAGGCAATAAATCGGCCTCAGGATTAGGGCATGGGTGCAATGCATGGAGGATTCCAAGGTTGTGGAAGAGGAAGAGGAGGAGGGGCTAGCAGAGGTCGTGGATAAGTTATTGGTTATAACTATGGTGAAGATGGAAATTTTATGCACGACTGTTAGAACCCAATGTATCCATCTTGTCAATATTGTAGACAGTTCGATGATGTGATAGAAGACTATTCGGTGCTAATTGCCAATATGCAGGAGAAAAAGACACAACAACCTATGCAGAACATCAAGATGATGAGGGCAGAGCCTCGTGAAGAGGACCATAGTATTAATATCGTAATGTGGAGTGGTATGGCTACAGGGGAAGATAAAATAAAGTAGCCAAAAACTTAGGGATGAGTGTGCAAGGATGCTGAAAAGGAAGTTGGGTTTGACCTCAACCCAGCTAAAGAAACTTTCATGGAAGATAAGAAGAACTTTTCTGAGGCTTTTGCATCAGGGAGTCATGAAAAACCATTTGGAAATAGTGAAGTGCAAGATGTCGATCCTTCACTGTTAACCAGTTTTCTCAAAAATTGTATGAAGTTCTTTAGGGATCAAAAGGCAGTAGAAGGGCTCCAAGAGTTGATTCACCATTGTACATGAAAAATTAAGATTCATTCAGAACAACACATTGTAAGGAAACCATGTAAACAAAATAAATGGACTGGGCACGAGATGAGGCTAACCACGTAGATAAGGGAGTATGAAATGAACCAAGTCATCCTAATTTGGGTTCTAATGTGAACGTACTGCTGAAGTAGACATGGAACACGATGGGGAGACTTGTGCTACAATGGCCTCCTATACAAATTTGCATGGCTAATTAGTAGAAGATCATTCCTATGGGGCTCCTACTCCAAGAAAAGCTGAAGACACTCCAACAAACTCAAATGATGATGCGCCTCATGATGGAGGGGCCAACTACAGAAAAGTTGGTGGAGGAAGTGCAACAAGCCATGGTACAAGGTACTGATAACATAACAGCATTGCAGGTCGAGTCCAGTGACCTTTGTAACAATACCAAGGTGTCATCTGAGTGACTCGAGTGCGAGTCAACCAGTTTGTATTGGGGGCTTGTTGGGATACGGTCCTTGGGGACAATTTTTGTTGAGTTTAAGTCATTTTTTCAATATATTTTTGTAGTGAGTGTAACTTCTCCGCAAAATGTGGAAAGTGGAGGGCAAAGCTAAGTAGAGTCGAAGGGGCTTGAGTCCCTTAGGTGGGTAGGTGATAGAGTTGTTTAGGGACCCGCCCATGGTCTGCGGACCATGGTATTTTAAAGCAGTCACTATAAGTAGTTGAGTCATAGCAAGTTTAGAAGATAACTTTAAGTGAGGAATCATTGTAAGGTCAAGGCGCTAAGCCAGGAAAGGTTTGTTTCTTGTACTTACACGAAAGGGGAAGTCTCCTTCTGTTGAGTGCTCAGAGACCTTGCTAAGTCCACAATTGAGTGCATGGGCCCTTGCAGTTGGGTGCACAGGGATAAAGTGTCTGTATCTGAAAGCTTATACTTAATAAAGACAGTTTTTGGCTGAAATTGATACATCTGTGTTCTTCTATTTACTTCTGAAAAGTTTATGTATATTGGCTTTGTAATATGTGTAATGTGAATTAATGCTTATTTATTGCAAGAAACTGGTAGATATGTAATCTTTATGCATGATAATTATAATTAACCACCTTCCGAAAGATCTAAAAGTAATTTAGATAAAGTTGGCGTAGTTGTCTGTCGAAAGGATTAGATCTGCGCAAAGGAAGATCTAAGTCGTAAGAGCTTATGGAAACCATCACACATGCCTCTGGACGTAGAAACCTAGTTTTAGGATACCCCAATACTACCTTGGGTGAGACTGCAACATGTTCTGCACAGGTTGTTGCTGAAAGAGACAGCAATTAGGGTTTTGTTGGTTAGTGTAGTTAAAGTTGAACCTAGGTTAGGCCCCATCAATCCACCACTAATATTTCTACCCTTCTGCAGAAGGAATTACAAAATTCAAGGATTTTTCATTATTCTTGTCATCTAGCTCAATTAGAGTGTTCATTTCCTAAATAAAGAATTTTATGTCTAATTTTTTTCCATACTACTTAACGTGGAATTATTATTTAGTTTTTCTTTTAATTGTTTAACCTCACCTTTCAAGGTGAAGATTTCTTCAACCAATAATTGTTTCTAGTTTTTCATTTCTCGGAATCTAGCTCCCATTTGTTATAGTTGAGTTTAGAACCCTAATATTTTATTATCTAGCTTCTCCGCTGACAATTTAAAATTATTATCTAGCATTGTCTCAAAATATATTTTTATATTCTACTCATCTTTCTTTCCTCCATGTTTCTAACAAATTTATATGATCATGGAGACTCTCTAAGGTGAATTTCTTGGGCCTCCACTTACTAGGTTGAGTATTTGTAATTTGTGTGGTGAAGCATTCATAATTTTAAAAATAAGTATAAAGAAAGAAAATAAATAAAATGAACTTTTGCATCTATATTATGAGTATATTGTCATAAATTTCTTGGTGTAGAGTTCTTAATAGTATATAGCCCTATGTTATAGATTATATACAATTTAGTTATTTCCATAGACCACCAAGTGCATATGAATAACCAATTTAAAGGCTAATTCAATCCAATAAGATGTCACTAGTAGCAAAGGATATTCACTTAATGAACTTGTGACATAGCACATGTGTTCATGGAATACTAAACAATATCCCTTATTTCACTAAGCATGGATAAATATCTCCAAGAATCCTTTTCTTGATCCCCCTCCCAATACATCATTTAGACTAAGGAACCCCTTACTTTTACTAGATACATTTTTTGTTCCTCTCGGTCCCTATAAAAGATATGGTACTATCCACCTTCCCCTAATACCTACAATATATTGAGATTATTTTTCAAAATTTTAAAACCCCCTTTATGAAAGAACTTAGTAATATATTGGTCAACATGGTGAAACTCTAATGGTTGGTAGAAAACCATCCCACCGAAAAGGTTCATGTGTAGCAATGTTTTAGAATACCCATTAATTTTTAATCCAAATTCAATATGGAAAACCCTCACTCGCAAAAATCACCTTCATTAAGTATAATTCATCATATCCCAAATATTCATAGCTTGATTTGGACAAGGTTAATGGAAAATTTGCTCCTATATGATTCATTTATTTGGGTTAAATTACCATAATCAAGATTGTTGGCATTATGATATAGGTGTTGTCCTTGATGGAAACTCACATAGATGACAGTTCGCAGTGCAATAGGTTAACAAAAAAGGATTATAGATTAGACTCTAGAAATGGTTTAAGAAGTATATGTTGGTTGATTTTTTCCAAGTAGTGTATACACGTGGGTTAACAGGACAAAAGGAGCATATACATATGCATGCAATTTCACATAAATAAAATCGCATATGGGATGGAAAGTCAAGGTTTTGGTCTGAGGTATTGAGAAAGGTCTAAAACTATATAAGGAGGAGAAGATCAAAGGGATAAGGGTGGAAGTAATGAATATCTTATGAAGAGGGAAATCAAAAGAAAATATGCATGTTATGGGTTTCTGGTGCTTTGTTTGATCTGAACTAAGGATGGACCTTAGTGGTTGATGAGGGATGAGATCTAATGAGCGATTAGGATCATAAGACCTAAAATGAATTATCATTATGTGGTTTGATCATGGATAGTCTAGATCTGAATGCTAACGAATGATTTACATTGTAAATGTTCTGATCTAGGTATGACTTAAGTTTGGAATAGTTGTGATGTTTTAAGTTAGTATTTATAGATTTGTATATTTATTCGCTTTGATAAGAGAGCGTATACATTCCGGTTGGACACATTGAAGTAGAGTATACATTATGAAATATGATGTTTGAAGTTGCAGTTGGTTCTAGTTGTTGATGCAGAGTTCTGGTGACCGTGTTCTGCTGACAATGTTCTGGGTTCAGATCTGAGTACTGGTTATAGTGATATGTCTATTCCATTTGATTGGTTGAATGAATGGTATATAAAGTTGTGTCAGAGGTTTAGTGATTGTTTCATTCAATATGATAGAGGTTTCAGTGATTGTTTGATTTAGTATGTCGGAGGTTTCAGTGATTGATTGATTCAATTGTGGTTGATTCAGGTATTGATGATTGAGTTTTAGTGATTGGTTGATGCAGATGTATTTTATGGTTTTATTGTAGTGGTGATTGGTTTTGAGCTTCAATCTTATTGATGGGTCTAGTCTGAAAATTTATGAAATGTGGTCCCTGGACGATGCTGAGGGTTGGAGCCTTCAATGAGGAAGTCGAAGCTTCTTGCCAATAGTGGCTGGTGATTTGATCAGTGGGTTGGAGTTCCCTTCCAGTAGAAGCTGGAGAAGGAGTGAAGGTTGCATCCTTTTGTAGGCCAGCGCCTATGTACTAGTAAACATATCGGCTAGTACAAGAGCTAGGGGCTTGGAGCTCCCTTCCTATAGAAGCTGGAAAACGAGTGAAGGGTGTAGCCTTCTATAGGTCGGTGCCTACATACTAGTAAACGGATCGGCTAGTAAAAGAGCTAGGGCATTGTAGCTACCTTCCAGTACAAGCTAGAGAATGAGAGAAGGTTGTAGCCTTCCGTAGGTGGGTGCCTGTGTACTAGTGTGAATATGCACCAATACAATATTGTAAATAGGTTTTTCTTATATTAAAAGAAGACAATAGTAGGTGGTTTTTGTCCCACAGTGGGTTTCCACCTTAGATCTTGGTGTTCATGTGTGTTGCTTATGTGTGATGGTTTATTCTATTATTATTACACACGATTATTGTTTATATGGTTAATAAATTATTGATGCAATGATTAAAGATCAACATATGATGAATTAACAGAATTATAATTTTGTTGGATATACACTGGTTGCTTTAAAGATAGTTGCATGTACACGTGATTTACCTTCATTAAAGTAGCGTATATGAATTTCAGTATGAAAAGAAAAAGTTATTGATTTGACTAACACTGATTCGCCCCCCCTCTCAGTATTATTTCCAACAATTGGTATCAGAGCAGGTCCTTTGGTAGAAGCTTGATCACTTGAAGGAGATCCATAGAAACAATGGGAAAGAAGCTAAAGAAGAAAGCACCTAAGCAGAAGAAGACATCTCAAAGGAACAGTGACAAGAGGAGATACAATGGGCCATTAGGTGGAAGCAAGTATTCACATTCAGAATCACCTCAAATTGAAGATGAACAAGAAAAAGAAGTATCAGGTACAAATTTTAGGTCTTCTAGTGATACTTTTCTCTGTTCATGCAATGTTGAAGATATTGAAAGTGATAGTGAAATAAATATAGAGGCAGAAGTTAAAAGACTCATAGATAAAATTAGAGATCAACAAGATCTATTTAACAAAATGGAGTGTGCGTTCAAAAAATAAGTTACCATATTAAAGGCTTAGTTGGAGGAAGGAAACAAAGTAAGGAAGCATTACAAGGAAAATGAAGATCAATGTCAAAAGTTGCAGGATGAACTGACATCATTAAGAAATGAAGAATCAAAAGAGTAAAAAAATCAAGATACTTAAAGATAGATCTAGTTGTTGAATTGAGGCTTCTGTGATCCATAACATTTATAAGACGAGTTTCGACGTAAATCACATGTAGAAAACCTTTGTTGACACGTTTTGAACCAACCAGCGTGGTTCATCGTCAGGACAAGTTGAGGAGTCAGATCATAGCTGCATATTAAAAAGGGAGAGCAGATCTTCCAAACAACTAGGTTGACCATCAACGACTATATAGAAAAAAAAAACAAAAAACAAAAAACACCGGCTAGATTATATAATATTATAATGTTAATGAGTCAAAAGGTAATAGTAATAATATAATATTATAATTATAGTAAACAATTATCTTCTTAATAAATAATTTTATATATTATAATATATCATATATTTGAATGTTATTCTATTTTATTTTATTTATATATTTTTATTTGGCTATTAGATTAATTTATTTAATTCCTTACTAATTTATTTAATCATTTACATCACTAGGGATAAGGAAAGGGATTTTTTATATTAATGATTTAATGGAATTAAGAAATTATTATTGAATATTATTAACATTGTAATATTATACTATATGGCTAGATTATATAATATTACAATGTTAATAATATTCAATAATAATTTATTAATTCCATTAAATCATTATTATTAAAAAACCCCTTTACTTATCCCTAGTGATGTAAATGATTAAATAAATTAGAAAGGAATTAAATAAATTAAACTAATAACCAAATAAAAATTTATAAATAAAATAAAATAGAATAACATTCAAATATATGATATATTATAATATATAAAATTATTTATTAAGAAGATAATTGTTTACTATAATTATAATATTATATTATTACTATTACCTTTTGACTTATTAACATTATAATATTATATAATCTAGTTGTTCTTTTTTGTTTTTTTTTTCTATATAGCCGTTGATGGTCAACCTAGCATTTTGGAAGATCTGCTCTCCCTATTTAATATGTAGCTATGATCTGACTCCTCAACTTGTCCTGACGATGAACCACACTGGTTATGTAAGGACCTACGGTCATGTGATGCAAAGTGATGAGCTATGGCTAAGGCACACGAGTGAACGGTGAGAAAATGTGTGGGAGTCTTGGCTAAGGTGAGTTTATACTGTGGGGATGAGTTGACATCACCTACGGGCCGACCTCATAGACTTGAGTTTCAGGCGAAGGATGGGTTGGCTGTCCCATGTGATGGGCGGGCCAACTAAACGAAGTTGAACGAGTTGCAAGTATGAGGGCGTCGGCTGAATGAGTTGGATGAGTTGGTCCAGTGGCATGACTTGCCCAAATGCCCATACTTGGTGAAGAAAAATAAACTAAGTATCGAATGGGAATTTGGGCAAGTCGTGCCACCGGACCAACTCATCCAACTCGTTCAGCCGACGCCCTCATACTTGCAACTCATTCAACTTCGTTTGGTTGGCCCGCCCAAATGCCCAAATGACCACGAGTTGAACGAGTTGGAGCGTTGGACATCAAGCAATCAAACATCACTCGCTCATCAAGAAGGAGAAGTGCGAAGGGTGGAGGAGAGCCGCAGCAAGGTGCAGGATATGCGCCTGCTCACTGTGCAGTGCTACACGAAGGTTGGCACGAGATCTTGGTGACGGGTTGAAGCATGGGTCGTGGGTCAAACGAAGGCGCCCGCCCATCACTCGGAGGTAAATCCGGGTGGAGGGTGCGTGTAGGTGCCCGCCCGTTGGTTGAAGACTCAGGTGGAGGGTGCGTGTAGGTGCTTGCCCACTGGTTGAAGACTCGGGTGGAGGGTGCGTGTAGGCACCTGCCTGTCGGTTGTGTGTGCGGGTGGTGGGTGCAGGAAGGCACCTGCCCGCCAGTTGACAAGGTCAACTGAGGATTTTGGGTGGAGGACCATGTGAGGGCGTGGCCACTTGACTCAGGCAAGGAGACTTGTGTGTTGAAATGGTGAACGCGGTTCGCATCTGGTTGAGGCTACACGAAGGTGTTGCCGAGTGGAAAATTTGGCTAAGTGTGGAATGTAAGAGTGACCACCATGCAAGGCGTGCATAAGGTGGAAAACTCATTGGAAAGACACAAAGTCATAATTTTGGCTAAGTATTAAACTTGGGGTTTCCAAGGTATACTTGTAAAATTGTAAAGTTGATAATATATTGAAATTGGGCAGACTCATTGTTCAGGGAGTTGCCCCTCCCTTTATACTGTTGCAATTGTGTTTTGTATGTATAATTGCTGTGGATAATGAATGTGTATGGGTGTTCATTAGTATAATGGAATAGTAATAATACTTGGTGAAGAAAAATAAACTAAGTATCGAATGTTAAGGTGTAGTCCATGAACATAAGTATTGGTGAAAAGAAAGTGTTCGGTGGTGCCGCAGCTCACTATAAGTGGTTGAAAGATTACCGCAGGTGTAGGGGCGTGACAGATGGTATCAGAGCAGCTGATTTGGGAATTGAAGGTTGAAGCTGTTACACATTTACATTGAAGTGTAGATGGTATCAGAGCTCATGGTTGGAGCTATCTATCAGGGTAGGGTTGCTCGTGACGAAGTGCAGATGGTTTTAGAGCTATTTCAAGGTTGAAGAAGCTTGACAAGGAGCTGATACACACCTTGACAGTCCATGACAGTGAAAGTAGGCACTTGTAAGTGAAGGAAGCTAGTTTCACATACAAGTGAGGCAAGAGCTGGTTCGATTTGCAGGGAACTTGGTGAAGCTGGTGGATGGTCTATTCTAGATCACAAAGAAGGAAGTTGTTAGAAGAAATGGCAGGTGAATCTCATATGGAAACAAGAGAATCTAGCCACAATGCGACCAATGCTTTCATTGAAAGGATGTTGGAAAGAATGGAGGAATTGGAGTCTTACTGGACTAGGAAGAAGAATTTGGTCACGCAGGATCAAGAGGATACTTTGAAGATGAGAGAAGAACTCGATGAACTCCAAACTCAAAATGAGTACATTGATCTTAAGTGGATGCAACTTGAAGATAAAGTCAAGGAGATTGAAGAAGTGAGAGATCAAGGTTTGGTAGAGATATTGAACTTGCAAAAATCTCTCGATGGAGCTAGAGATGAGATCGCGGTGTTGAAGAAGGCCATGGGGCATAACTCAGGTGGAAGAGTGCCTCATGTAAAAGTCAAGGAACTAGAATCTTATGATGGTACAAGAAGTGTGAAGACTCGTTCAAACTTTCTTTGGGATATGGAGCAATACTTGGAATGCTTGGGTCTATCTGATAATGAGACAAATGTGAAGGTAGCTACTCAATTCCTGATGAAGGATGTTAACATGTGGTGGCGAAGGAGGATGGATCAGATTGCCAATGGCAGTGCTGATGACATAACTTCATGGGATGATATGAAGAAGGCTTTGCAGACCCATTGCAGTCCTCAGGATGAAACATGGGAAGCAAGGATGCAGATTAAGTTTATTAAGTAGACAACGAACCTACAGACATATCAGCGGGAGTTTGCAAGTGCAGTTCTGGAACTTCCTGACATGGCGAAGAGGGACAAGGTGTTCATCTTCATTATTGGATTGAAACCTTAGGCACACAATGAAGTGAAGAGGTAGAATATTAAGACACTTGAGGAAGCTTTTGCTGTTGTGGATCGTTTGGTGGAGCATTATGACAAAACTTCTGATGAGAGAAAGAAGAATTTCGATAAGCTGAAAGAGAAGAAGAATGATGATGCTTCAAAATAGGATGATAAGATGAAGACGAAGAAAGCTTTGAAGTGTTGGATATCTGCTGAACCACATACGGTGAAGAATTGTCCTTCAAGACTAAAATTGGTCGCTATTGCAAAGTCTAATATGAAGAAAGAAGAAGCTTCTATGGGGATGATGTAGATTCTTGGAGCTGCTGCTGCTACAAAGGTGGTCTCTCGGAGAGATCCTCAAAGGAATGGCTTGGAGTATGTTCGGATGAAGATTGGGAGTGCTAATGTACTCACTATGGTGGATAGTGGGGCTACTCACAACTTCATGATTAAGGATACTACGAGAAGGATTGGGCTGAAATTTGTACCGGCGAAGGCAAAAATGAAGACAGTGAATTCTCCTCCTGATTGTGTACTTGGTGTAGCTGAACGAGTGGACACAAAACTAGGTGAGTGGACTGGGAAAGTCGACTTCACTATAGTGCGGATTGATGACTATGAAGCTATACTAGGGATGGAATTTTTGAAAAAATATGATGCTATGATTGTTGCACATTTGAAGACGTTGTACATTTAAGATGGAAGGGAATATGTACCCATTGGTGTTCCAGCAATTGGTGTGACCAGTCCTGATTGTAAACTAGTAGTGATGCAGATGGAGGATGAGAAGCACATGGAAGACATGTGTAAGCGATTGTCTACTATTGAGGAAAAGCTTACCGAGTAGTCATTGGTTATCAGGGCACTATCTGATAGTATCTTGGATTTGTCAAGAAGGATAGAAGAGGTCCGGGATGATGATGATGAGGAGGTTTATGTGTGACCGAATATCTATGAGGAGGATCGAGTTGCATATCTACAGAGGATGAAGATAGAGAATCCTGACAGATGGATTGAGCTTATTAGTGAGGGTGAGCCTTCAGGCTCTACTCCCTCTACATCTTCTTAGATGACATAGAAGATGGGGCTCATTGTTGAGCTGCTCATGGCAGTGAGTCCTTAAAACAGGTTGAACAGGTATGACAGATGATGCAGGAATGGTTTGGCATTAGCATCATGACATGTTGCAGATGGGATGGAGTTTCCATGGACCTGAGCATGGGTGAGATTATTGGTGATTCCAGGATGTGATAGAATCTAAGAAAGACTAGTGTAGGCATAAGGATGGACATTCTTATGATTTGAGCTTGACAGCTGGACTGATCACCCGACTAGCTTGAGTCATGAGGGCTAGCAGTATACTAGAGAAATGTTGGCATTATATTGGAGTATCTGATCACAATTCACAGGATGGGATGACACATGATGGAGACAATTGTTTTTACATATGTTGCAGGGATGTTATAGTGTATGGACTGGTTGATATCATGAACCAAAGATGAGACAGTTGAAGGTGATGATCTTGGTGGTAGTATGGTCACTGGGATGGCATATTGTCAAGGACAACAATGACTTCAGGTGGAGGAGGATGTAAGGACCTGCGGTCATGCGATGCGAAGCGACGAGCTATGGCTAAGGCACACAGCGAATGTTGAGAAAATGCACATGGGAGTCTTGGCTAAGGCAAGTTTATACCATGGGGACAAGTTGACATCACCCGTGGGCTGACCTCATAGACTTGAGTTTCGGGCGAAGGATGGGTTGGCAGTCTCGTGTGATGGGCAGGCCGACCAAACAATGTTGAACGAGTTGCAAGTATGAGGGCGTCAGCTGAACGAGTTGGACGAGTCGGTCGGGTGACACGACTCGTCCAACTTCCCATATATATGGAGGGTGAAGGTTGGAGCATTGGACATCAAGTAATCGAACATCACTCGCTCATCAAGAAGGAGAAGTGCGAAGGGTGGATAAGAGTCGTAGCAAGGCGCAAGTTATGTGCCCGCTCACCGGGCAACTCTACACGAAGGTTAGCACGAGGTCTTGGTGATGGGTCGAAGTACAAATCGTGGGTCGCATGAAGGTGCCCACCCATCTTTCAGAGGTAAGTGCGGGTGGAGGGTGCATGTAGGTGCCTGCCCGCCAATTGAAGACTTGGGTGGAGGGTGCGTGTAGGCACCCGCCCACCAGTTGAAGACTCGGGTGGAGGGTGCGTGTAGGCACCCGCTCGTCGGTTGTGTGTGCGGGTGGTTGATGCATGAAGGCGGCCGCTCACTGGTTGAAAAACTCAGTTAGGGAGTTTGGGTTGACGGCCATGTTAGGGCGTGCCCACCCAACTCAGGCAAGGAGACTTGTGTGTTGAAACGGTGAACGCGGTTCACATCCGGTTGAGGCTACACAAAGGTGTTGTCGGGTGGAAAATTTGGCTAAGTGTGGAATGTAAGAGTGACCACCGTGCAAGGCGTGCACAAGGTGGGCAACTCGTTAGCAAGAAACGAAGTCATAATTTTGGATAAGTATGAAATTTGGGGTTTCCAAGGTATACTTGTAAAATTGTAAAGTTGATAGTATATTGAAATCGGGCAGACTCATTCTTCAGGGAGTTGCCCCTCCCTTTATACTGTTGCAATTGTGTTCTTTATGTATAATTGTTGTGGATAATGAATGTGTATGGGTGTTCATTAGTATAAAGGAATAATAATAATACTTGGTGAAGAAAAATAAATTAAGTATCAAATGTTAAGGTGTAGTCCATGAACATAAGTATTGGTGAAAAGAAAGTGTTCGGTGGTGCCGCACCTCGCTATAAGCAGTTGAAAGACTACCACAGGTGTAGCGGCATGACAGGTTGGTTCGAAACGCGTCGACAAAGGATTTATACATGTAATTTATGCCGAAACTCGTCTTATAAATAGATCCAGTTACTATGAAAGTCATGAAGCTAAGATCATCTCTCTAAAGGAAGATCCTGACAATTCAAAAAAGAAGAATGAAGAACTACCTCAAGTAGATGAAGAACAAGAAAATGAGATTCTGAAATTAAGGCAACAAGTGGAATAAGAAAGAAAGATTGAGGAAATCATGAAGAAGCAATATCTGGAAAAGGAAGAGAAATATCAAGTTGAGGTAAATATCTTAAAAGGTAAATCAGAAGAAAAGGATAAACTGTTACGATTTCAAGATAGTACTAAGATTTTGGATAATATTCTTAGTAGCCAAAGGTCTCCTACCATCAAGATTAGTCTTGGTTTTCATGAAACTGATGAAGATAAATTTAGCTCACAAGATGAGGCAAGGAACTCTAATGATAAATCTAAACTTCTAAAGAAGGAGATAAGAGGTCAACCCCATCCACAATCAAGGAAAGAAAGTATTCAAAGAAAATCACATACTCCTAACTATGGAAGTGATAGTCAGTTATTTCCTCTGATGAATAATATTAAATGTTTTGTATGTCATAATTTTTGACATGTTGCAGCTAGATGCAGAAGTAGAATGGTTCAAGCTAATAACCATCACACAGAAAAATCATCAGCTTGCATGTACTTTAAGGGATATTGTTTTTCTTGCAATATGTTTGGTCAAAAAGCCATTGAATGCTATAGAAGGAATATGAAACATGTAATATGTTATGCATTTAACAAGTTTGGACATATAGCAAAGGAATGCATGAGAAAATTTCAGCCACCATAACAAAAGGAGAAAACATCATCACACTCGAAGATATGGAAGAATAAGGAACTACAGTAAAAAATATGTGGCATAGCACAATATATAGACATATTAGACTAAAGGGGAGCTGAAAGTGTAAAAATTTAGTACTCCAATTCTCATACATAGTTATCATGAAGACAAGTTGCGCATATTTGCGAGTTAGAAGCTGTACAGTCGTGTATATGGTGTTTTGAGGAGAAAGCAATAGGACAAACTCAGGAAAGAGGGTTTGATAAGGTTCAGTCAATTATCAATTATGTTTTATGTTTGATGATGATTAAATCTGTTGATGACATGTGGAAGTGTTTTTGACCCTCATAAGCTATTGATAATTTGATGAATAACTGGTTGATGATGATGCCTTGATGATTCTTACCGACAAATGAAATGATCAGATCTGACAGTGAACATATGGCACAGGTTTAGGGGGGAGCATATGCTTCTAATAATGCATTGTTGGCATCATATTAGAAGACCTTGGTACATGATGATACGTATATTACTTGATTCACATAGTTTCTTTGATTCAGATGACTTTTTTGATAATGGATATATATAGGTTGTTGATCTTGATGTTGCTGAAAGATGTTGATGGTACAGATCTTATGTGGTGTATGATAGCTATTAATGACTATCGTGGTCTTGCTTAGATTTTTTGTCCTTGTTATAAATGTCATGCATATCATTTGATGTAAAGGTCATGAAAAGACCTAATTTATAACCCTGCTATGCATGGGAAGGATGATGTAATAATTGTTATTTCAGTCATGTATAAACATTTGGTATATCCGCACTTTGTTGGGTGGACAAGTAAAATTTGGTGTATGCCCACTTGGTTGGTTTATTGATGTATGTATGATTCATTGGTATTAGGGATGTAATAGTCACTTAGTTGAGTTATAGAGCCATGCTATTCTTTAAAAAAAAATCTTTGCAGACTTTGCATGTACTCACAGGGATCATGGATAACATAATGTATATCAAAGGGGGAGAATATCTTGGTCCACCCATTACCCTTGATGTCAAAAGGGGAGAGTATCTTGGTGTTGTGGTTGCCATCAAATCGAAAGGGGAAGATTATTGGCATTATGATACAAGTGTTGTCCTTGATGGAAACTCACATAGATGACAATTCGCAGTGCAACAGGTTAATAACAAAGGATTACAGATCAGACTCCAGAAATGGTTTAAGAAGTATAGAAAGGTTCATTTTGTTCAAGTAGTGTATACATGGGAATTAACAGAACAAAAGGAGCATATACATATGCACACACTTTCATAGATAGGAAAGCGCGTATGGGATGAAAAATCAAGGTTTTGGTCGAAGGTCTTGGTCCGAGGTATTGGTCCAAGGTATTTGGTCAGAGGTATTGGTCCTAAGTCGTTTTGGTCCGGGGTATTGAGAAAGGTATAAAGCTATATAAAGAGGAGAAGATGAAAGGGAAAAGGGTGCAAGTAATGAATATCTGATGAAGAGGTAAATCAATAGAAAATATGCATGTTATGGGTTTCTGGTGCTTTGTTTGATCTGAACTAAGGATGAACCTTAGTGGTTGATGAGGGATGAGATCTAATCAAGGATCAGGATCATAAGACTTGAAATGAATTATCATTATGAGGTCTGATGATGAATAGGCTAGATCTGAATGCTAACAAATGATTCACACTGTAAATATTCTGATCTGGGTATGACTGAAGTCTGTAATAGTTGTGATTTTTTAAGTTAGTATTTGCAGATTTGTACGCTGGTTCTCTTTGACAAAAGTGTGTATACACACTAGTTCGACACATCTACGTAGCGTATACATTATGAAATATGATGTTTGAAGTTACAGTTGGTTCTGGTTGTTGATGTAGAGTTTTGGGTGCTGCTCTGTGTTCTGGTGAGAGTGTTGTAGGTTCAGATCTGAGTAGTGGTTACAATGATCTGTCTATTCTAGTTGATTGGTTGAATTTGATTAATATTGAATGAATGGTAGATTCAGTTGTGTCAGAGGTTCAGTGAGTGTTTGATTCAGTATGTTAGAGGTTTCAGCGATTGTTTGATTAAGTATGTTAGAGGCTTCAACGATTGATTGATTCAGTTGTGGTTGATTCAGAGATTGATGATTGAGTTTCATTGATTGGTTGATGCAGATGCATTTGATGGTTGTATTGAAATGGTGATTGATTTTGAGCTTCAATGTTACTAATGGGTCCAATCTGAAAATTTATGAAATATGGTCCCTAGAGGATGCTGAGGGTTGGAGCCTTTGATGAGGAAGTCAATGCTTCCTGCCAATAGTGGCTGGTGATTTTCTCATGGGGTTGGAGCCCCCTTCTAGTAGCAGCTGAAGAACAAGTGAAGGTTGGAGCCTTTTATAGGCCGGCACCTACAGACTAGTAAACAAATCGGCTGGTACAAGGGCTAGGGGGTTGGAGCTCCTTTCCAATAGCAGCTGGAAAATGAGTGAAGGTTGGAGTCTTTTGTAGGCCGGCACCTACGTACTAGTAAATGGATCATCTAGTACAAGAGCTAGGGGATTGTAGCGCCCTTCCAGTAGAAGCTGGAGAATGTTAGAAGGTTATAGCCTTCTGTAGGTGGGTTCCTATGTACTGGTATGAGTCTGCACTAGTACAAGATTGTAAACAGGTTTCTCTTATATTAAAAGAAGACATCAATAGGTGGTTTTTTGTCTCGCATTGGGTTTCCACCTTAAGTCTTGGTGTTTATGTGTGTTGCTTATGTGTGATGGTTTATTCTGTTATTACTGAAGATGGTTACTGTTTATATGGTCAATGACGTACTAATGCAATGATTAGATATCAACATATGATGAATTAACAAAACCATAAGTTTGTTGGATATACACTAGTTGCTTTAATGACAGTTGCGTGTACATGTGAGTTACCTTCATTGAAGTAGCATACATAAATTTTAGTATGAAAAGAAAAAGTTATTGATTTGACTAATATTGTTTCACCCACACCACCCCCCCCCCTTAGTATTATTTCCAACAAAGATTACACTTTTAAAGCTTCATACGAGTACCATGCCTATGCTTGTGATTTCAATAATTTGCAAGCTTGTGAAAACATTTTATAGTTTGCATATTAGGGATTAGTGAAAACCACCAATGTTTTTAAACTTCAAGTTAATTTTCCATCCTTCAAATTTTCCCATGTGTGAACACTGTGAGCAGAGTAAATGTCAATACAAACATAAGCATAAATATATTATAATTAGGAAACTCACATAAAGTTGCATTCCATTGTGTTTTTGTAATTTAATTACATTAAGCAATTACAATGTAGTACATAGGTGAGTTCAAGAGCTTAGCGATGAGTTAAGTAGAAAAATAGAATATTCATTTTTTAGTAAATTTTTTAATTTAAACAATTTAAATAATTAGGTATATTTATAAACATAGATTTTATTTTATAGAATTAAGATTTTAAAAAGTTAATTTTTTTAACAAACTGCTATTTAAAAATAACAGATAGTGGATTGAGATGTAAACATATTTTTTAATTTGGGAAAAAGTGTCAATGCATATTGCTTTAGATCATAGTTATTTTTACATTGAAAAATCAATTTGGTCAATATTAAAGTGTACATAAAATTAATCAATGAATATTAATTAATTAATTATGTAGCGCATGAATAATGTTTAAAGCAAATATAAAGTTTTGCATATTGTTTAAAAATTTATCAACTTAGGTGTGATAACATCCATAAATGTGGATAAATTTGATTTATTCATCTATTTTTCATTCCAAATACTTTTTCTATATTTAATTGAAATTTAAATGCTTGTTGAACCGATGCCACTTATTTAGGTTTTGTTGTATGAGATGGTGAAAGTGAATTGTATTTTCTCTACCTAATTTATGCATGATTTGTAACTATTTTTTATGCATTTCATAATAAAAAAATTTAATTGACATAATTCATATAATTAGATATATTTATAAACATCGACTTTATTTTTGTTGACACCTAATCATAGGTATTGGCTGAACAACTGTAATTAATGTAAATAAATAATAGAGAAAATGGAGAGTCATCGGGAGATGAACTGAACAGTCACTCCCTCTTGGATATAATAATGAACAACCTGAATGATGGATAAAATTACATTTGAGGAGTTACCTCCTGGTCTGACATGATATCAGAGCGAGCTCCATTTTTGGCATTGCAGTCTGCCATTGTAACTCCTTTCTACCATTTTTCATAAATTTGTCCTGCATTTCCTCCAATCTGCCATATTCTTCAGTCCTATGCTCTCTGACCTCTATGTGATAGTATGGTGTAACACTTGTTATACCCATCGAACACCTACATAGGTCCCTCTTCATTTCCTCAGCTTGCGACCTGCTCCCAACCATCCTCTCCATACCATAATGTAGCCTCCGCTTGCATTTCTTCACTGTATTGCAGCTGGTATCTCACACGCAACTAGCATCTCCATACCTCCTTGCTCCCATACCGCATTTTGCTGTGCACTTCGCAACGCATTGTTTTGTGAGGCGGCTTGCAGCGTTTCTCCAGCAAATGTATTACACAGAATTATCTCTCCTATACCAAACCTATAATACATTGTCACTGCTCCACAGATATATGTTGCCTCCTCCCACGCTGTGCTACTTTTCCCACGTTGTCGCTACTCCACAAATATACATTGCCTACTCCCACACTATGCTATTCCTCCCACGTTGTCATTGTCGTTCCCCATACCTCCCATATGGCACCTCCTCCCATGCTATTGTTGCTCCTATTATAAAATGCAGTGCTGGCTTAGGTACTAAGAAAAGGCTTTGATAAAATGACTCGGTTGAATTTCTTGCATACTGTCTTAAATCTAAGCAGACTAAGAACAAGAAAATGGGCAAGAGCTCTTTCTAATATATCAAAGGGTATATTTCTCCAAATTGATGAATCCAAACAAATTTTCTGATCATCGTTATTATGTGGGTATTGGCCTCTTAATTTAAATTCTTAATCCTCTTCCCCTTCATACAAATGCATTTTTCCTACTCCATTGCATAGAAAATACCTCTACCTTATATTTTAAAGTGATTTTTTTTTATCCAATTTCACACCAAAACTGTTTTTTTAACACTTGAGGTGAAAATTTTTACATTGGCAGCAGAAGTATATTTTTTTACAGTACACAGATTTTACAATGCATTCATTGATATCTATTGTGGGAGTGGTTCTCACTGGGAAGGAGACCTATCCAGAATGGTCACGGAAAATCAAAGACACAACGAGCTGTGGAAAGGAGTGTGTGTTGGAAATGGAGACAACGAGCCAGAACAGCCTACCTCAGACAAGGAATTTTCCATTTGGGAAAATAAGAATAGCAAGGCTTATGCATTGATTGCAGCATTAGTAAATGAAGAGTTGAGTCGCCATATTTCGCACTTTTCAAATGCTTTTGAAGTCTTACAAAAACTGAAGGAAATCTATGACTCACACTCTACACTTGAAGTTGTTCAACTCATGATTAAAATGTTCACCCTTGAATTACAAAATGATGATCCTCTTGCTCTTGCATCAAAAGTAAAATCTATTATGCATGATATCAAAGTCACTAATGTTGAGCTAGATATTCCTCTGATAGCTTTTCTCAAGGCACTTTATCCCACTTACTCAAATTATCTTGAGTCATTGCAAGCAAATGGAAACCTCAAAGATATTATCTTTGACTCCCTTGTCAAAAAAGTTTCTGAAAGAGAGAAAGCTTTTGGGAAGAAAACATCTCCTCAGTCTTTTGAAGAGGTTGTGTGCCTTGCACATAGAGGAAAGCATCTTGCTCAAGATTCTTCCAGAGGAAGAGGTAGTCAAAGAGGAAGAGGAAGAAATTTTAGAGGCAGGGGGGAAGACACTCTCAAGGAGAAAAGTCAGATTTCCACTACATACGTTGCAAAAGAGATGGATCACATGATGCATCTACATGCAAGTTGCCTTGGGACATAATTGAGCAGTAAAGAAACCAACCCAAAGGTAAAACTAATGACAAAGAGAAAGGTAAAGCACATGAATCCACTCACTATGTTGTGGCACATTATAATATTTGAGTAAATGAAGACTTATTTAATGCTTCACTTGCTTCTTGGAAAAATGGTTTTGTTGCTTGATCCAAAAGCAACTTGCCACATGAGTTTTAGAAGATATTTTTTTTGAAGAATTTATTGACAATGTTGATGGAGCAGTATACTTTGTAGACAAATCAAAACTCAAGCCATCAGGGCTTGGCACAATCAGGCTTAAATTGCCTGGTCTTCTAGAATTTCTTCTACATCATGTTCTATATCTCCTACATTTGAGGAGAAGCTTGTTGTCCTTGGTCCACATCTGCCAATAAGGACGCTCCATTCATATGTTTGATGGCAAGCTTGTGGTGAGAAAAGCATCAAACCACTCACTTGTCATGATGGGGATCGAAGAAGAAAGGCTTCTCAAGCTACAAGGTACCTCTGATCGTGCACAAAACTTCTCATACAATTCTCATTATGAAGAAGGTACATTTCCATCAAGTTTATTATGGCATGCTAGATTTGGACACTTGCAGTATGGCAGCCTCCGCTTGTTGAAGAAAAATGGTGTTACTGGTTTGCCTACAATTCCTAGGAAACTTAAGTAATGTGATGCTTGCATTTAGGAAAGCATAGAAAACAATCTTTTCATGATTCACATTCCAGAGCACATAGAAAACTTGAACTCATACATTCAGATTTATGTGGTCCAATGCTTGTTTCTTCTGCAAATGGAAATAAATATAAGATGCCATTTATTGATAACTACACCAGAATGTGTTGGGTTTATTTATTGAAGAACAAATCTGATGCTTTTCAAACATTCAAGAACTTTCATACATGGATTGAAAATGATGCACAATCTCATATTGGCTCTATTCGCACTGATAATGGAAAAGAATACTGAGATTTTAAACACAACGGAATTGTACCGCCACGTCAATCAACAGACCAGCGATTGGTAGAAAATTCGCGCGAGTCGAATGTCAATCAATTACCACAAACTCTGCGGTATGTGGAAACTGAATACTTGTATGAGCATCACCTATTTGTTTAGAGGAATCAGAATACGACTATGAACATTCAAAAATGAAATCAGAAAAAAAAACAAAGTAAAAAATTAAAATAGCATTCTTTTGATCTTACATGGATAAGGTTTTTCCATTACAAACCAAAATTTTCATCTTTTAGTAAATTTTTTAAACTATTATTATTATTTTTAGAGTGTTATTAAGGTGGATCTTAGAATGGTAATTACATGTCATCTATTCTTAACAAGGTGATGAGAAAATCTAACTATTTACTCTCAAATGCAAATTCTGGGAATCAAATCCTAGGCTAAAATGATACTGTATAAATTTCTTGTTACACAAACCAGTAAGTTTTAGATAAACTTCCAAACCATATCATTATCTTTTATGAATGTCCGAAAATAAATTTAAAATAACAATTAATCCACCGTAACTGATTCCCAACAAAATAAATGAATAAAACCAACCAACCTGACTGGTTTTTCTTTCCGAACCTAAACTATATCACGACTTTTAGATAAACATCATAGCGACTTACCTAAACTAGTTTCTTCGCCTACGTAGACTGTAGATTAAGATCTGGACCTAATTACCTTTGAAAATAAGACGTTGGTTTTTCTATGACATCTATTCCGAGAAATTCGTGTTCCAGTAGCCTACGCACCAAATCCTATTAGTGCCCTATACCGTGCCTTAACCAAATCAACTCTGAAATGAGTGCACTTTGTATTTACAACTCTTCCAAAAACCAAGGCAATTCGATTGAAACCCTATGAATCAAATCTGTTTTCAGACTGTTAAACCTAACTTCTAAAATTCCATAATACACGCACGTCAGCTTACGTCTAACAACATATGTTAAAGTTTCACTTATTTTTCGTTGTGCAAATTTAGCCCGTTCCAGGGGTAATGGGTTTGCTATTGTTATTTTGGATATAGATGGTATATAACATTATTTTCAACGTATTGTAAGTTAAAAAAGATAATAATATGAAAATGTTTGGAAGATAAAAATTAGAGATATAAGATATTATGAGAAAAATAAATAAATGAAAATATAAATTAAAAATATTAAAGTGTAATATGCTTCTGCTGTATGTAATATTAGGTTGGCCTAAGCTAAGAAAAGTTAGGTTTGATGTAAATATTTTATTATTAAATAAATAAAGATAAATTAATTGTTTGGGAAACCAGACACCAAGAGATGAGGTTCTTGCCAAATGAAATCTCATTCGTGAATGGGAATGGATAATTATTTCATGATAGGGTTTCTAGATCCAATTCTAGATAAGCTTAATGGATTTGGAGATAAATATCCATTAAGTTACTTAGCTGGAAGAAGATGCTAAGTTGAAGAAAAGCATAACTAAGTTGAAGGAAAACATCAAAGCTTTGCAGGAGAGAAAGGCAAACTTTTATGGGAAAAGACTCATAGGAGAGAAAGGCAAGATTTTCAATGAAAAGCCTAGGCAAATGGATAAAAATATCCACCTAAAAGCGGGACACCGCTAAAGGAATCCATATTATGAAAGAGAGTATTAAATACCCATTAAAGATATCAACATAAGGCAGTTGATCCATGTCCAAATCTCTCGACTCAATGGTGAACTGGAGGTAGTCAGTTCTAGGTTGGGTGGCGGTGCTCGATTTTCCAAGTGACCTTCTTTCAGTTACCTTATGTACTATATGTTGCTCCTTACTCTTTATGTGTCACCTATTTAAATTTATGTGCTATCTCGGTTTTAAGATTATGAATACTTATGCATGGGACAATTATGTATATGAATAATTATGTTTTTACAGGTTGAAATTGTATAGCTTGTGGTTCAGGTTATCTATGCTATGAATTATGCATCATGGGGTGAATTGCATCCACTGAGGCTCGTTTAGCTATTTATTCACTATGATTCGTATTGCAGAAGATATATGTCAGTAATACTTTCGATTATGACAGTAGGACTATGATCATGATATATGGCAATGCTAGCTACAATGTGTTTATGACAACATTTCCATTAATGCTTGTGTTGAGCCATCAAAGGAAATGAAATCTGACTGCATAATCTTATCATGTTGAATGCCCATGAATTATTTTTTTCTCTGAGTTGTAATGTATGCATGAAGGGTTGATTTCGAATGTAGTAACTAAGCCTATTAATTGAAACCTAAATTTCCACATCGTGGAACAAGTGGAGCATCATATAGTTGGTAGTATTGTGCCAAGGGTGTATGTGACAAATGGTATCGGAGATTTAAGTTCAAATATTGTGGCCTAAGAGCCACTCACCTCTGTAGGATGTGGAATGGGTTATAAACTGTGTTTCATAACAACCGAGGAATTTGGGATTGTAAGTCAATGTAGTTCCTAGTGCATGAAAATTGAATCAATTATCTAAGTGTGATACATAATAGGAAATAATAGGAAGCAAAAGGATATACTTGAGAAGTAGAGTTGTAACCTTCCCCTATCCCAACAATGAAATACAAAGGAGTGGTATGTTAGTAGAATTTTTACTAAGAACTTTGAATATGTGAAATAAAGCAAATTCATGTAAGCTCAGCATAGCTTGCAATGGATTAAATTGAGTTCTCAGATCCTTAGTTGTGAGATAAAATAATTTTAAGATTTCGGTAATATGTTTTAAAACACAAATCACCCTTGCCAATTTGAGTGGCCACTGATGTTTTCATTATTCGTTGAGCTCATGTTTCCCTCTCCACTTTCTTTATCCACTGAGCTGGAGGCATCCGACTACGAATTGAATTGCCACAAAAAATAACAAGGATAATGGTTATACTGGTTGACACGCTTTAAAAGCAGTAAATCGTTATTGTTGTTCTCATCCCACAAACATGTCTTATTTTGGAATGGTTATCTAGTTCCATAGAACAACGCACAGTTAGGTTCAATGACACTCCATAACATTAGATAAGAGATAGGGGGTGTTCTATTTCAAAGCTAGAGTGTAAGGAAGGCGATGCTTCCAGATCTGATCAATTCAATCACGTGTTTGATTAGTGGAATTGTGGCTAGGCATGCAATTTGGATTGGCTGGAAATAGTTCAACTCCAATACAAACTCATGGGTTGAGATTGCAGATTGGTGGTGACAAATAGAATTTTGATTTTTTTAATATCTACAACACTCTCTTGGAGTGAGGTTGGTCTTAACCTTTTTTCCCGAATTCACCAACAGTCATTGTGAATCCTTTAAGGTAAGATATTTCTTCCTTTGTGGTGATATACTTCTTTTTTTGGTGATACAAATATATAGATATGCTAGCACTGGCACACACATGCAAGCTTCGGCCCATATAAACCCTGGTGTAATATATAGCTTGAGTACTAATGTCTCTGAGTATGGAACCAATGCCCCTTTGCTTAGTTGTGAAATTGAAAACAAATGAACATAATATTGGTGGTTAATTCTTTTATACTTGTGATTGAGTCTAATATAACTTGGATTTAATGTTGAGAGAGTTTAGTGCATCACACTTTGCAATCCATATCATAATATCTTCAGAAGCATAACTCCTACTCTTGCTGAGACACTAGACTTGTCACTAATTCTCATGTTGTTTGTGGTCTTCCAGCCAAGCTGCAAAAGGCGTAGAAAGCAAAGGTGGGTTAGCAACAATTATAGGAGCCCCATGAAGAGTTTTAGTTTCAAGAGAAATTCGGTCACAATTGAAAGGAGTTCTTTATATTCCATACACCCATATTGAGTTCAATAATCATGATGGGTTCCTTAGTTTAGTTAGATTTTTTTCTTCTAGCAAGTGTGGGGTTTTTTTGTGATGAACGAAACTAGTGGTCGATGCAAATCTCCCATTTCAATCAAGAAAGGTAAATGCTTTCCATATTAGTATATGAATTAGAATATACATTTCTACACGATGGGCATACATTAGCAAGCTACTGACGAAGATTAGTTTTAATTGTAGAGCAACTAATTAACTTTTGTATGTGTGTCTGCATAATTATGTGATTACATGCTTGTGCTTACATATATGTATGGCTTGCATGTAGGGCTCATTTGTGTGGTTACAATGAGCTGCATTGGTATGATTACATGCATGGATGGATCAAAATTATGACAAATTAACATGAATTAAAAATTGATTTAAGATGTTAGATATTATAATCAAGCTTGAGGAATAAATAAAGTTGGATTTAATCCTTGCACTTATATTAATTTTCTCAAGTCTTTGGATATCTATCGTACCAATGTAGGGAGGAGAAACCCAAAAAGGCTACACTAGAACAAATAATTTTGCAATGTTGAATTGTTGTGAGTAAAGAGTAATGCAAAGAAATAACAAAAGCTAACATGTTAATTATTTTTAATAGCATAAATGGTCAACCATCAATTGGTTACTTTTTATTGTGACTACTTATTGAATGTTAAAAATATGCGAAGATTATTTTTTATTATAAGTGTGAAAGTTCTCCCAAAACATAAGTTTTTATGGCACAAATACTCTATAACCATGATTTAAAATTGGTTTAAATATTTACATAGTTTTAGATGTTTCATAGTGGAGGGAGTGAGTGAGAACATTAAGAAATAGGGTTACATGTCTTCCAAAACATCAGATTGAGCATGGTGACATTTGTAAGGGTTGTCCACTTGGTAAAAATACTAATAGATATTTTCGAGGTAATGATAATAGATCTAAGGGGATCTTCAATCTAGTACATTAAGATATATGCGGACCAATGACCACAACATTCCAGGGTGTCCACTTGTACTATGTAACATTCATTGATGATTTCTCCCAAAATACTTGGATCTACTATATGAAACTAAAGATGGAGCCTTCAACAAGTTCCAAGAATTCTAAGCATAAGCCTAGAGGACCTAACAGGAAGGAGGATAAAATTCCTAAGGTTAGATAATGGAGGAGAGTACTCATCCAAATACTTCAGTGCTTTTTGCAAGAAATCAAGGATTAGGAGGGAATTGATCGTTCCTTACAATTTTTAACAAAATAGAGTAGTAGAAAGAAAGAACAGAACAATTGTATAAGAAGTGAATGTGATGATTCATGAAATAGAAAGTTTTATGTTCTTATGGGAAAAGCATGTCAATAAAATAGTTTATGTTCAAAACCAAAGTCCTAACTAAATATTATAGGACCATACACATGAGGAAGCATTCACCAAAACAAAACATCAAGTTAGTGATTTAAGAATCATTAATTGTCCAATATATGTTACGTTCTGAAATAGGAGAGAAATAATTTTGAACCTTATAGGAAGAAAGGTATCCTTGTATAATACAATGCAACTTCAAAGGAATATCAAATGTACATTTCAGAAAGATGCCAAATCGAGGTTAGTCGAGATGTTACCTTTGACAAAGAAGTAGCCTTTAGGAAGTCTAGAGAGTCTCAGATGGAAAGTGATGATGGAGAACATGAGGCTCTAAAGAATGTAGGTAAAGGTCCTTCTAAACAAATCATTCATTCTTCAAATATCAGGAGAAGTCAACAAAATCATCAGAACGACTAGAGCCTACGAGAGAGACTCTTGTAACTAGAAAAATACTAGAATGGCTTTGTGATACTTTATAAGTTGTATAACGACATGTAGCCCCTAAAGGTACGTTGATAGAAAGTAAGAAACCTAAAATATACTCAGACGATATGGCACTAATCAACCACATCATTTATTTTGAGATCCCCCAGTTATGAAGAAGCACAATACAGGTAAGTTTGAAAATATTCCATAATGGAAGAATATCATTCCATCATGAAGAAAGATGTATGAGAGAGTTCTCAGACCAGAGAATATATAAGTGTGGTGACCTTGAAATCGATATATATATCTATCATGCAACAAATGAAAGCCTTAAAAAGTATTACTTTCATTCCTTGGACTATGAATATTTTCTCTAGGCCATTATAATGGAAATTTTTATCTAGATTAGTTTTCCTATAAAATATAAAGTTGATAGGCGCAAAATGAAAAATTGTGATCTAATTTCTCTTAGAGTTTATTTCATAGATTTCGATACAAAAGCACTAATTGAGTGAGTCTATAATACGGAGTTGAGTGTGAGGAGAAGCATTATTTTGTATATAACATGTTATTCCTCTAACCCCTCTATGAGAGAATTTCTTATTCCATGTTAAGCATAAGACAAATCCATCTATGTGAGGGACGTTATATTATTCATACTTCCATGCTTCAACAAAAAAAATAATATCAGTTTCACTCAATATCAAACATAACATAGGACCTTTACACCATGGGAAGTCATAATAGAACTCTAAATAGGATCCACAATATTCCCAATTACTATTTATTACTTTTATTTTGGTTTCTATCACTAACAATAACTTTCCTATTTCTAACGATTTTCCATTTTCCTTCTTTCCTTCCTTCCTTTACCTTTAGAACTTCCTTCCTTAACTTAGCTTGGTCTGATGGAATGAGGTCTTCATTTATAAAGAATATTGTCACCCGTAAGATTGTAGATTTCTTGAGTATTTTGAATTTATGGTCAATAAATATTACATTGACATTAATCAGTCTATTGTTGTGTTTTAGTATCTCTCCAACCTCTTTTCATCGATGAGATAATTTGTTTCAATTTGTAACTATTTTTTAATTCAACTATTACTAATGTTATTGTTCCCTAATATTTCTACCCTTTGCACTAGGAATTGCAAAATTCAAGGATTTTTCATTATGCTTGTCCTCTAACTCAATTAGATTATTCATTTACTAAATAATGGGTTTTATGTATAATTTTTTTTCCATACTACTTAACATGGAATTATTATTTAGTTTTTCTTTTAATTCTTTAACCTCACCTTTCAAGCTTAAGATTTCTTCAACCATTAATTATTTCTAGTTTTTCATTTCTTAGAATCTAGCTTCCATTTCCTGCAGTTGAGTTTAGAACCTTAATATTTTATTATGTAGCTTCTCCGCTGACAATTTCAAATTATTATCTAGCATTGTCTCTAAATGTATTTTAAATTCTACTCTTCTTTTGTCTTTCGATGTTTCTAACAAATTTATATGATCATAGAGACACTCTAAGTTGACTTTGTTGAGCCTCTGATTACTTGGTTGAGGATTTGTAATGTGTGGTGAAGCGTTCATAACTTTAAAAATAAGTAGAAGGAAAATAAATAAATAAAATGAACTTTTGCATCTATATTATGAGTATATTGTCATAAATTCTTTGGTGTAGAGTTCTTACTAGTATATGGCCCTATATTATAGAGTATATACAATTTATTTATTTCCATAGACCACCAAGTGCACGTCAATAACAAATTTCAATGCCAGATCACTCCAATAAGAAGTCGCCAGTAGCAAAGGATATTCACTTAGTGAACCTGTGACATAGCACATGTGTTCATGGAATATTAAACAATATTCCTAATTTCACTAAGTATTGATAAACAACTCCAAGAAAAATTTTCTTGAACCCCCCTCCCAATACATCCTTTAGACTAAACAAACCCTTATGTTTACTAGATGCCTTTTTTATTCCTCTCAATCCCTATAAACCTTATGTTATTGTCCACCTTCCCCTAATACCTACAATATATTGACTTTACTTTTAAAAAATTTAAAACCCCCTTATGCAAGAACTTGGCAAGATATTGGTCAACATGGTGAAACTCTAATGGTTGGTAGAAAAACATCGCATGAGAGATTCATGTGTAGAAATGTGTAAGAATACCCATCAATTTTTTATCCAAATTCAATTCAATATGGAAAACCCTTACTCGCGAAAATCACCTTCATTAAGTATACTACATCACAACCCAAATATTCATAGCTTGATTTGGACAACGTTAATGGAACATTTTTTCCTATATGATTAGTTTAGTTGGGTTAAATCACTGTAATCAAGATTACAGTTTTAAAACTTCATACCAGTACTGTGCCTTAAATATTTTATATTACCTGACTAATACCATGGAATTTAAACCTAGAATTGATGAGGATAATGAAATCACATTTCGTCTATAGCACATAATTGACTACATGACTTTACTCAAGTAAGTTTAATGCTCAAATTACTGCATTACCAGAGATTATAAACCTCAAGTTATTTCAATATTAACTAAAATCACCATTGAGTTTAAATTAAAATCACCCGAAGTTGTTCCATTGATTCATCACAAATATTAAATCAAAATTACTACTTAAGTAGATTTGAATTTAGAAATATTTTGTGAAAAAATATATATGACATGAATGACAGATAATATAATCATTAATTTTTTTTAAAATCATTTCAATGTTGTTTTTAATTAATAGGTTTATAAGAAGGGCAACTCATAACATCCCTATCATCAAGTATCACACTTGGTTGTTCCTATATTATAGTACTATCTTTTCATATATTGAACAAATTTGATTATGAATAGAAAGTTAAGTTGTATTACACAATTTGTACCAACAACTTAAATTATTCTTAAGTTATTTTTTATGAGATAAAAATTGAAAAACATTAAGTTGAATTTAATTCACTTATGCATACACAAATCTTAATATTTATGTCGATAGGCCTTCTTTTGAGTCAGTTTAGTAGTCTACACTTTCATTCTCTGATTGACATCTGGCTACATATCTTCTACTATTTGACATTTGGATACAATATTTATGTTGCAGAATTATGTTATCTCCAGTTCCAACGATTTCTCCCTCCCCAAAATCACACATGGCTACATTATATTGTGCGCATGACCTCCTTTTGGTTTGAGATGCACATGATCTGCTTCCATGACAATGAACAATAA